>CAJVNO010000077.1:0-210903 GCA_911174995.1 Penicillium olsonii
GTGTCTACATTCCTAATGCGGTTAGAGGGGTGTGTTAGGAGGCAATGGGGGTGTGTTAGGAGGTAGAGGGGGTGTGTGTATATCAGTACCCTAAATATTTTAGATAACTTATTATTTTTAGTAATAAATTAGTTATCTTTAATTAAGTTCTATTTCTCTCAATCTTTCTACTAAAAAATTATTCTAATAATAGTAAATAATATATTATTTCTTTCTTTCTTAAGATCTTTATAGTAATTTATAATCTATTATATTTCTAATTAAATATTCTAAGTTTATTCTTTAACCTTTTATAATTCCTTAATAGTAACTATTAATATCATATAAATTATAGTAATCTTATTTTATACCTTTATAAACTAATTCTATAGTTTATTGATTATAATCTTAAGATTTTAATTGCTAATATTTAGCTTTACTATCTTAATCTATAGTTATTTAAATTCTTTATTAATATTTTATTCTATATTATTATTAGTATCCTATTTTATCTAATTTAACTTAGAATCCTGAATAAAAATACTAGATACTAATTTATATTCTATTTCTTACTAAAATCCTATATTTAGATCTATCTTAAAGTTCTTTCTAAAGTAAGAAAAAGTAAAGTTTAGATTTTATAGAGTAGAAATAAAAAGAGTCTATCTATACTATTATATTACTAAATATAAAATAAAAAGTAATACTTAGTATTATAATATCTATTAAATTCCTAAAATTAAAAAATATATTCGCCGAAAATATTAAATATAAAGAAAGAAAAAAGAAGGAGAGAGAGAGAATTAATAACTAGATCTATCTTTTTAGTCTTATACCCTCTCATTTAATCCTTAATTTATCTTAATTTCCTTTAAGTATCTAATTCAGATACCTATAATAGAGTATACTATATATATAATATCTTATAACCTATATATATAACTTTAATATCCTATAATATATAATATACTCAATATATAATGTACTGAATATATAACCCGATTATATAACCTAACTATATAATAACTAATCTCTTTAATCATCTGAAAATATAATAAATCTTCTATTTTTTATTCTAAAAATAATGGCTATCTATATTAAATTTAACTTTTAAATTTATATAAAAAATCAGATACTCTTAGATATCCTTCTTATTATATATTTTAATATTAAGATAGATTAGTTAGAATTAATAAACTATAATAGACTATATAGTAAAGAATAATACTGTAAACTAAATAACTATTACTATAAAAGGGTCAATCTCTATTTTTCTCTTTCATTTCTATAGTTTAGATTTTAGTCAGTTAATCTAATATTTCTGTAGGTTTTCTTCTTCTAATATATTTTTTATTATATTTATCCAATATCTATATATTCATTAATCGAAGATCTTTTTATATAATTAGTCCAATATTTTACTAAAGATTTATTAATCTAATAAATTAGAATAATTCCTGTTAATCTATTTAGGAAATAAAGGATTTATAATTAAACTAAAAAAGAAAAAACTTTAGATATTCTTAATATCTTTACTAATAATATTACTAATAGAGAAGATACTAAAATTAGAAATCTTAAATCTGAACTTTATTTTAAGTTTATCTCTTAATAATTAGATTTAGTTATTATATATTAGATATTTATAAAAATAGACATAAAAAAATAATATAAAGTCTTTATTACTATTTATAAAAAAATAGTGAAATAATAGAGAAATTTTAATGAACTAAACTAGAAGTAAAGTATTATTATTTATAATTTTAAAAAAAAGAATTCTAATTTTATTAAGATATTAGAGAAATAAAGATTCTAATTTTAGAGATTAGAAATTAGTAATATTAATACTATTCTATAAAAATAAAAGGAGACTTTAAACTAATATAGATTGATATATAAAAGTTAGAATAAAATCTATATTATATTAAATATTACTATAATAAAAGAAAAAGAGTTAATAATTTATTTTTATATTATTAAAAAGAATTAATAGACTATAAAGAAAAAGTAAAATACTATTATTTTTAAATATTATAAATTTTCTTAGAATCTCTAATTTACTATTTTATTAATAGAATCTAATATTATTAATAATATTAGTTTTAGTTTTAATTTATTTAATATTACTATAGTTTACTAAAAGAGAATAAAAAAGTCTATAAAGATATTTAATATCTTATTTCTAGATAATAGAAAGTTAATCTATTTTGAGAATTAAAAGATTATTATTTATATAAAATTTATAGTTAATATAGATTATTACTTTATTATTATATATTAAATATTTTATATTTAAAGTTACTTTATTAGAAAAGTTTAATAGTGTATATTACTTTACTTTTTATTAATTTTTTTAAATCTATATAAAGATATAGATAATATTATAAAATATCTAAAGAGTATATTTATAAAAAATAACTATAAAGTTATTATAATTTTTTAATACTAGAAATTAAAGATTAATCTCTATAATAATTTTAATAATTTTATTAATGAATTTATATAATTAGTAGAAGAAATTAATATTTCTCTAAATAACTAAAAGAATAAATTCTATAAAAAGCTATTATCAATATTTAAAAGTTAAATAATATTCTTTAAGGTAGATAAATATACTAATACTAAGAAATTTATTAAGATTTATATTAATCTAATCTATAAAATTAGTAAACAATGGAAAACTTAAAAGATATCTATATTAATAAAAAGAGTACTAATAATAGATCTTATTATTTTTTAGTAATTTTATTATTAATTTTTAAAATAAAAATTAAAGGATTTTTAAAATCTTTCTATATCCTTTTATTTCTTTCTAAATAAGCTATATGAATAAAGGAAGGTAAATATTTTAATTATAAAGAATAAAGCTATATAATATATAATTATTCTAAAAGGAAATCTATAGTTACTATTATCTAACTAATAGTAGATTTAGTAAAATTTAAAAGATCTAATAATGTAAGAAAAGTCCTTATCTAGATAAAGTTTCTTTCCTAGGTAAATTAAGAATATCTCTTTTTATATTAAATCTATAGAAATTATTTAAAAATCTTTAGAATAATTTAATCTTTAATATAGAATTTATTCTAAATAGATAATCTTTCTTAATTTCTATATTAAATAATATTAGAGTAAATAGATTAATCTTTATTAATATTATATTAGTAAAATTACTAATCTAATATAAGATTTAGATTTAATAATTATTAAAGGAATATTTTATAAATAAATTTAATAATAAAGTATCTAAATCTATTAGTTATATTATAGTTTTTACTATCTATATAAAGAGATATATCTAGTAATAAATCTTTATACTAATTATAGACTTAAGAAAATATAATCTAATTTTTAGATAACTCTAGTTTATTAAAAATAATATTTTCCTAGATTATAAATATTAATAAATAATCTAGCTTTATAAAGTATCTCTCTTTAAAGAAGTTATAAACTAGATAGTAGTATCTACTCTTATTATAATCTTAAAGAATCTATAAAATAATATAATCTATTAGTTAGATATTAATTAATAAAATAAAAGAATAAAAATCTAAAAATCTAAAAAGATAGATCTTTATTATAATAAAGAAGAATAATAATATCTATTATCTTACTATTATTAAAATAGTTAATAGTAAACTACTAATTTAGAAAAAATATAATAGAATCTAAATAATATAACTCTTTTATAGATACTGAGTCTTATTATCCTTAAGCTATAATACTCTATTTATATTAGTATAGTTAACTTTAAAGCATTTTATTAATTAAAAATAAAATTATAAATTAATCCTAAAACTAAAGTCTTTATAATCTCTTTTTATAAAATTAATAATATTCTAAAAACTAAAAAAAATTAAAAATCCTAAAAAAGCAGAAATCTTAAAGATCTTATTAGTTAAATATTATAATTTATTAAATATATTCTTAAAAAGAAAGTTTAATAAACTATTACTATAATAAAAAAGAGTAGACTATAATATTATTTTATAAAAGAAAATTAATCTAAAATATTATTTATTATATAAGTTATTAATAGAAGAACTCTAAAAGATTAAGAAATATATATTAAAGAATTTAGATAAAGGATTTATTATCTCTAGTTTCTTTCTTTATATATTACTAATTCTTATAGTAAGAAAATAGAATAAAAGACTTTATTTCTATATTAATTACTAAAGATTAAATATTATTATAAAAAAAGATTATTATCTTTTATCCCTAATTAACGAAATCCTTTAGAGAACTAATAAAGTAAGATTTTTTGTAAAAATTAATATTTAATAAGATTTCTATAAGATTAGAATAATAGAGAAAGCTAAGGATTTAACTATATTTTAGATTTACTATAGATTATTTAAATATAAAGTAATATTATTTAAATTAATAAATAAATTAATAATATTTTAATAATTTATAAATAATATACTAAAGGACTATATGGATAAATATATTATTATATTTATAGATAATATCTTTATTTATAATAAAACTATTAAGATTATTACTAATATATATATAAGGTTTTTAAGAAATTATAAATTATTGGTTTATAAGTAATTATTAATAAATATAAATTTTTAGTATAGAGAACTAAATTCTTTAGGTTTATTATAAATATATAAAATATTATAGTTAATTTTAAAAAGATCTAGATTATTCAGAATTGAAGGTCTTTTAAGATAGTAAAGAATATATAGAATTTCTTTAGATTCTATAATTTTTATTAATAATTTATATAATACTATAGTAAGATTTCTAAACTTTTATATCAACTAATCTATAAGAATGTTAATTAGGAATAAAGTAAAAGGTATAAGACTACTTTCTAATATATAAAGAATACTCTTTTAGCTATACTAATTCTATAATATTATAATCTAACTCTTTTAATCTAATTAAAGATAGATATTTCTAATAGTATTATTAGAGTAATAACAATTTAGTATAATAAGGATAATAACTTTTAGTATCTAATAGTGTTTTTCTCAAAAATAATATAACTAATAGAGTTAAACTATAAAATATAAAATAAAGAATTTCTAACTATAGTATAAATACGATAAAGATAGAGATTTAAGCTATTGAGTCTAATAATATTTAAGTCTTTTAGTATTTTAACTAATTATTAATCTTTAGAATATTTTATAAAGAATTAATAACTAAATTAATAATAAATATAATAAACTAAGTTTTTATTTTAGTTCTATTCTATTATTAAATACCAATCTAGGAAAAATAATATAATTATTAATATACTATTATAGAAAAATATCTTTTATAATAATAATAAATGATAAACTATTATAATCTCTAAAAACTAATTTAAGAACTTAATAAAGAAATAGGTATTAGATTAATTATAAATAATTATATCTATTCTCTTTATAGATAATAATAGTAAAGATTTACTATTAATAAAATCTCTAAATATTATTAATGAAGTCTTATAGGTAAATAAAAAGGATCTAATATTATAAGAATATTATAATTTAGTAAATAATTATAACCCTATATAAACTATATAAAATCAATTACTTCTTTACTATTATAAACTAGAAGTATTAGATTTAAATAATCTTAAAGTAAGACTCCTTAATAAAATATATTAATAATCTTTAATTACTTATTTAGATATTAGAAAACTAAAGAAACTAGTCTTTATTTAATACTATTAGTATAAATAGATTATAGATATAAAACAATATATTAATAACTATTTAATTTATAAGTGAATAAAAGTATAGTAGGATTAAACTCTTAGATTATTATATTTTATTAAGATCCTAAATTAATTATAGGAATATTTTATAATAGATTTCTAATCCTTGCTAAAGAATAAATATAGATTTAATATAATCTTTATAATTATATATAAAATAATAAAATAACTTATTTCTGTTCTTTATTATAAGGAAATAAATATAAAGAAAATAATCTAGTTATTTATTAATAATATTATTAAAGTTACTAATATCTCTATTTTAATTATATTAAATTATAAAGGATACTTTATTTTTAAATTCTAGATTAAATTCTATTAAATCTTAGGAATTAAAAAAAAACTATCGATATTTTATTATCTATAGATAAATAATTAAAGTAAAATTCCAAATCAATATAAAATTTAATATCTCTAACCTTATCTTAAATATTATTAAGAAGATCAATTAGAATATTTAACTATAGTAGATTTTATAGTTTTAATATCTCTATAAAATATAATAAAGAACTCTCTATTTTATATAGAAAGAGGCTATAACTTACTAATAATATTTAATTAAAAGGATTATAGAACTCTAAGAGATAATATTTATAAAATCTCTGATATAGTTTCTTATCTATATAATATTTAAGAAGATATAAAAAAGTAAATAATAAGATTATAAAATCGTTAAACCTAATAAATGAATTAATACTATTATAAAATTAATTTTAATATAGAAGATTTAGTTTTTATTATAATAAGAGATTAGCTAAAAAAGAAATCTAGTAAAAAATTTTCTAATATTATTAATAAGTTATATAAAATCTTAGATAAAAAAGAATATTTATTTAAACTGAAATTACTACTCTCGATAAAAATATATCTCGTTTTCTATACTAACAAACTAAGGAAAGTAATAATTATACTTTTACTAATAGAATAATATAAAAATCTTTCACCTTTAATTTAGATTAAAGAAACAGATAAATAAAAAATCGATAAAATCCTGAATATAAAATTATACTATGAAAAGTTAGTATATTAAATTTAATAGCTAAATTATAATATTAATTTAATATAGTACTTTATTAGAAACTTTAAAAACTCTATAAGTAAGATTAAAGAGTTCTATAATAATTATTCTATAAAGCTTAGATCCTTTAAATAATTAGAAATCTAGAAGGAAGCTATAGTAAATAATTAACTTCTTAATAATTATCTAAATAATATTAGACTAATTAAATTATAATAATTTTGCTATTTTAAAAGACTGAAATATAGTTTTATAAAGGAAATATTATATATTAAATGAATTATATCTCATATAGTTATGTAATAAATTATATATTAGAGTTATCTATCTATAGTTATATAATTTTATAAATTATATAATATAATATAGATTATATAACTAATAGTGAATAATAAGATAGATAGTAAAGAGATAGATTAGAAACTTTAGACTAAGTTCTATAATCTTAAAGGAAAAAAATAGCTCTTATTTAGATCTCTCTTTCTTTTCTTTTTTTCTTTAAGTTTAGTATTCTCAATTAATATACTTTTTTTTTTAAAGAGAAGTTAGTTTATAATATCTATATTAAATAATATTAAAGTAGATAGAATAATTTTTATTAATACTATATTAGTAGGACTTTTAGTTTAATATAGTATTTAGATTTAATGATTATTAAAGGAATATTTAGTAAATAGATTTAATAGTAAAATATCTAAATCTATTAATTATACTATAGTTTTTATTATTTATAGAAATAGATATATTGAATAATAAATTCTTATATTAATAGTAGATTTAGGAAAATATAATTTAATCTTTAGATAACTTTAGCTTACTATAAATAATATTTTTCTGAGCTATAGATATTAATAATCAATATAGCTTTATAAAATATCTTTCTTTAAAGAAATTATAAGTTAAATAGTAGTATCTATCTCTATTATAATTTTAAAGAATCTAAAAAATAATATAATCTATTAACTAGATATTAATTAAAAAAATAAGATAATTACGGAGTGAAACAAAGTATTATAGTATTATAGGATCCTTTTTCTTTATATTATATAATAATATTTTTAGTATAGGCTTAAAATCTATAGAATTCTGTTATGTAATAGTAGTAAAAACTATTTAGTATAAAACAGTAGAATACTTCGGTTTTTAGAAAAAAATAAATAATTTACTTAGACTAATATATCTCTATTCCTCTTTTAGGATTAATTATATAACTTAATATATTTTACTATAATCTGTATAATTTTCTAGAGATCTTAGGTTAGTAAAATATCTAGTAGAAAAATAGAAAATAAAGAAAATAGATCTTTATTATAATAAAGAAGATTAATAATATTTATTATTTTATTATTATTAAGATAGATAGTAGTAAATTATTAATTTAAAAAAGATATAATAGAATCTAGATAATATAACTCTTTTATAAATATTAAATTTTACTATCTTTGAGTTATAATATTCTATTAATATTAGTATTATTAACTCTAGAGTATTCTATTAATTGAAAATAAGATTATAAACTAAAGTTAAAACTAAAGTTTTTATAATTTTTTTTTATAAAATTAATAATATTTTAAAAGCTAAAAAACTAAAGATTTTAAAGAAATAGAAATCTTAAAGATCTTATTAGTTAAATATTATAATCTTTTAGATATATTTTTAAAAAGGAAGTTTAATAAATTATTATTATAATAAAAAGGAGTAGATTATAATATTATTTTATAAAGAGAAACTAATCTAAAGTATTATTTATTATATAAATTATTTATAAAAGAATTCTAAAAGATTAAGAAATATATATTAGAGAATCTAGATAAAGGATTTATTATTTTTAATTTTTCTCTTTATATATTATTAATTCTTATAGTAAAAAAATAGAATAGAGGATTTTATTTTTTTATTAATTATTAAAGACTGAATATTATTATAAAAAAAGATTATTATCTTTTATCTCTAATTAATAAAGTCCTTTAAAGAATTAGTAAAGTAAGATTTTCTATAAAAGTTAATATTTAGTAAAACTTTTATAAGATTAAAATAATAGAAGAAACTAAAGATTTAATTATATTTTAGATTTACTAAAGACTATTTAAGTATAAAGTAATACTATTTAGATTAATAAATAGTCTAGTAATATTCTAATATTTTATAAATAATATATTAAAGGATTATATAGATAAATATGTTATTATTTTTATAGATAATATCTTTATTTATAGATAATTAAAAACTATTACTTATATATATATAAGGTTTTTAAAAAGTTATGAACTATTAGTTTATAGAGAGCTATTAATAAATATGAATTTTTAGTATAAAGAACCAAATTCCTTAGATTTATCATTAATATATAAGGTATTATAGTTAATCTAGAGAAAATCTAGATTATTTAGAATTAAAGATCTCTTAATATAGTAAAAAATATATAGAGTTTCTTTAGATTCTATAATTTTTACTAATAATTTATATAATATTATAATAAGATTTCTAAATCTCTATATTAATTTATCTAGAAGAATATTATTTAGGAATAGAGTAAGAAATATAATACTATTTTTTAATAGATAAAGACTATTTTTTTAATTATTTTAATTTTATAATACTATAATCTGACTCTTTTGATCTAATTAAAAACAAATATTTCTAATAGTATTATTAGAGTAATAATAGTTTAGTATAATAAGAATAATAACTTCTAATATCTAATTATATTTTTTTTTAAAAATAATGTAATTAGTAGAATTATTAACTATAATATAAATATTATAAAAGTAGAGATCTAAGCTATTTAGTTTAGTAATAACTAAATCTTTTAATATCTTAACTAATTATTAATTTTTAGAGTATTTTATAAAGAATCGATAGTTAAATTAATAATAAGTAAAGTAATTTTAATTTTAATTTTAATTCTGTTTTACTATTAAATATGAATTTTAAAAAAAAGAATATAATTACTAATATATTATTATAGAAAGATATTCTTTATACTAATAATAGCTAATAAATTATTATAATCTTTAAAAATTAATTTAAGAGTTTAATAAAAAAGTAAGTATTTAAATAGTTATAAATAATTATATCTATTCTCTCTATAGATAGTAATAGTAAAGATTTATTATTAGTAAAATTTCTAAATATTATTAATAGAGTTTTATAGATAAATAGAAAAGACCTAATATTTCAAAAATATTATAATTTAGTAAATACTAATAGTCCTATATAAACTATATAAGATAGATTATTTCTTTATTATAATAAATTAGAAATACTAGATTTAGATAATCTTAGAGTAAGACTCTTTAATAAGATATATTAATAATCCTTAGTTATTTACTTTAATATTAGAAAACTAAAGAGATTAATCTCTGTTTAATACTATTAATATAGATAGACTACAGATTTAAAATAATATATTAATAATTATTTAGTCTATAAATAAATAAAAATATAATAAGATTAAAGTCTTAGATTATTATATTCTATTAAAATCCTAAATTCCTATAATAAATTTCTAATCTTTTCTAAAGGATAAATATAGTTTTAATATAGTTTTTATAATTATATATAGATTAATAAAATAACTAATCTCTATTTTTTGTTATAAAGAAGAAAATATAAAAAAATAGTCTAATTATTTATTAATAATATTATTAAAGTTACTAATATTTTTATCTTAATTATATTAAACTATAGAGAATAGTTTATTTCTGAATTCTATGTCATAAGCCGACTTCTCCTTAAAAAAAAAAGAAAGGTATATTAATTTAGAATACTAAACTTAAGGAAAGAAAGGAAAGAAAGAGAGATCTAGGTGAGAACTGCTTTTTTCCCTTAAGGTTATAGGACTCAGCCTGAGGCTTCCTATTTATCTCTTCGCTATCCGTTTTATTACTTACCGTCAGTTATGTGATCTATATCTTGTGACCTCTGAGATTATATGACTATAGATATATGACTTCGATACGTGATTTATTATGTGACTATATAATACGTGACTCGTCTAATACGTGATATTCTCTTTATAAGACTATATTTTAGTCCTTTGAAATAGTAAAGTTATTATGATTTAAATAATCTATTATTATCTGGGTGATTTTTTAGGAGTTAGTTATTTACTATAGCTTCTTTTTATATTTATAATCACTTTAGGGGTCTGAGCTTTATAGAATGATTATTATAGAACTCTCTAATCTTGTTTATGGAGTTTTTAAAATTCCTAATAGAATATTATATTAGGTCGATATTATAATTTAGTTATTAAATTTAATATACTAGTTTCCTATAGTATAATTTTATATTTTATATTTAGGATTTTATTGATTTCCTATTTATCTATTTTATTAATCTAAATCAGGGATAGAGAATCTTTATATTATTCTATTAATAGGGGTATAGTTATTACTTTTCTTAGTTTAATAGTATAGAAAATAGGGTATATTTTTATCGAAGATAGTAATTCTAGTTTAAATAAATATCTTTCTTTATTTAAGATTTTATATAATTTATTAATAATATTGGAAAGTTTTCTATTAGGTCTATCTTTAGTTAATCTCTTATTATAATAAAGACTAAATCTCCTATATTGAAATTAATTTTATAATAGTATTAATTCGTTTATTAAGCTTAGCAGTCTTATAATCTTATTATTTACTCCTTTATATCTTTCTAGATATTATGTAGATAAAAAACTATATTAGAGGTTTTATAGATATTATCTCTTAAGGTTCTATAGTCTTTCTAATTAAATATTATTAGTGGGTTATAATCTCTTTCTATATAAAATAGAGAGTTCTTTATTATATTTTATAGAAGTATTAAAGCTATAAAATCTAGTATAACTAAATATTCCAATTAATCTTTTTAATAATATTTAATATAGGATTAGAGATATTTAGTTATATATTGATTTATAATTTCACTCTAATTATTTATTTATAAATGATAAGGTATAGAGAGTTTCTTTTTGATTTCTAGAATTTAATAGAACTTAATCTAGAATTTAGAGATAAACTATTCTTTACAGTTTGATATAATTAAGATAGGAATATTGGTAACTCTAATGATATTATTAATGAATAATTAGGCTATTTCCTTTATATTTATTTCTTTATAATAGAGAATGGAGATAGATTATTTTATTAGCCTGTATATAATCACGAAGATTATATTAAATCTATATTTATCCTTTAGGAAGGATTAAAAATCTATTATAAGATGTTTCTATAGTTAGTTCGGGATTTTGATAGGATATAATAATCTAGGAGTTTGATTCTATTATATTTTTATTTATTTATAGATTAAGTAATTATTAATATATTATTTTATATCTATAGTCTATTTATACTAATAGTATTAAGTAGAGATTAGTCTCTTTAGTTTTCTAATACTAAAATAAATAACTAAGGGTTATTAATATATTTCGTTAAGGAGTCTTATTTAAAGGTTATTTAAATCTGGTATTTTTAATTTATTATAATAGAGGAGTAATTTATCTTATATAGTCTATATAGGGCTATTAGTATTTATTAAGTTATAATATTTCTATAGTATTAGATTCTCTTTATTTATCTATAAAACTTTGTCAATAATATTTAGGAGTTCTATTAATAGTAGGTTTTTACTATTATTATCTATAGAGAGGATAGGTGTAATTGTTTATGGTTAATTTAGTATTAGTTTCTTTATTGGGTTTTTAAACTAGTTTTTAGGGATTATAATAGTTTATTTACTATTACTAATATAGGGGATATTTTTCTATAATAGTATATTAGTAATTATATTCTTTTTTTTGGGTTAGTATTTAATAGTGAAACGGAATTAAGATAGGAACTTAGTCTAATATATTTATTACTAATTTAGTTATTAATTCTTTATAAAGTATTTTAGAGATTAGTGATTTATTAAGATACTAAAAGATTTAGCTATTATTAGACTAAATAATTTAGATCTCTGTTTTTATAGTATTTATATTATAATTAGTAATTCTTTATTTTATATTTTATAGTTTAATTCTACTAGTTATATTATTTTTAAGAAGAATACTATTAAATATTAAAAATTATTATCCTTATTATATTAGGTTATTATTATCTTAATAATACTATTAAAAGTATCTATCTTTAAATAGGTTAGAAGAGTTAAATTATAATATTATAGAATTAATATAGTTAGGAGGATATTCTTTATCTGTTAGAAAGTAATCTTATATTTCTTACTTTATTCCTAATTAACGTTTTTTTGAATTAATTAATATAAAGGTTTAGAAATCTTATTGTAGTATTATATAAATTATTAGTAAAAGTTATAGAATCTAAGGAAGCTTTATATATTTTTTACTATATTAGGGGATCTTTAATTCTAAATAATCTAAATCTTTTTAAGATTGATTATGATACTTTATATATTGATAATAAATCCGAGGAATTTAGTTCTTTATATTGAAAACTTATATTTATTAATAGTTATTTATAAATTAGTTATTTATAATTTCTTTAGAACTTTATATATATATTAGTAATAGTCTTTAAAAGTTTTACTATAGATAAAGATATTATCTATAAATATAATAGTATATTTATCTATGTAGTCCTTTAGTATATTATTTATAAATTATTAGAACATTATTAATCTATTAATTAATCTAAATTACTAGTATTACTTTATATTTAAATAATCTATAATAAATCCGGAATATAGTTAAGTTCTTAGTTCTTTCTATTATTCTGATTCTATGGAAACTTTATTAGATATTAATTTTTATAAAGAATCTTATTTTATTGGTTCTTTAAAGGACTTTATTAATTAGGGATAAAAAGTAATAATCTTTTTTTATAATAGTATTTAACTTTTAGTAATTAATATAGAAATAAAGTCTTCTATTCTATTTTCTTATTATAAGAATTAATAATAAATAAAGAGAGGAACTAAAGATAATTAATCCTTTATCTAGGTTTTCTAATATATATTTTCTAATCTCTTAAAGTTCTTCTATTAATAGTTTATATAGTAAATAATACTCTAAATTAGCTTTTCTTTATAAAATAATATTATAGTCTACTTCCTTTTATTATAATAGTAATTTATTAGATTTCCTTTTTAGGAATATATCTGATAAATTATAGTATTTAATTAGTAAAATTTTTAAGATTTCTATTTTTTTAGGATCTTTAGTTTCTTTAATTTTTAGAATATTATTAATTTTATAAAAAGAGATTATAAAAACTTTAATCTTAGAATTAGTTTATAATCTTATTTCTAATTAATAAAATATTTTAGAGTTAACTATATTAATATTAATAGAGTATTATAATTTGAGGATAATAAGATTTAATATCTATAAAGGAGTTATTTTATTTAGATTCTATTATATCTTTTTTAAATTACTAGTCTACTATTAGCTATTTTAATAATAGTAAGATAATAGATATCATTTTTTTTTTTATTATAATAAGGATCTACTTTTCTAGATCTTTATTTTTTTATTAATTTATCTCATTGATTAATATCTAATTAATAGATTATACTATTTTATAGGTTCTTTAAGATTATAATAAAGATAGATACTACTATTTAGTTTGTAATTTCTTCGAAAAGAGATACTTTATAGAGCTAGATTATTTATTAATATTTATAGTCTAGGAGGATATTATTTTTAATGAACTCAAATTGTCCGAAAATCAAATTATATTTTCCTAAGTCTATAATTAATATAAAGATTCATTACTAAATATATCTATTTTCATTAATAGTAATATTTAATATAATATAGACTTTATCTTAATTTTTATATATAAATCTATATTAATTTAAAGTCTTCTTTTATTTTTATAAAATAGTATTAATATTATTAGTTTTTAATCTCTAAAGTTAGGATTATTATTTCTTTAATATTTTAATAAAATTAGAATTCTCTTTTTTAAGATTATAAATAATAGTGCTTTATTTTTAATTTAATTTATTAAAGTTTCTCTATTATTTTATTATTTTATTATAGATAATAATAAAGACTTTATATTATTTCTTTATATCTATCTTTATAAATATCTAATATATAGTAGCTAGATTTAACTATTAAGAAATAAGCTTAGAGTAAAATTAAGATTTAAGGTTTTTAGTTCTAATATCTTCTTTATTAGCAATACTATTAGTAAAGATATTAAGAGTATCTAAAGTTTTTTCTTCTTTAGTCTGATTATAGACTTTTTATTTCTTAAATAGATTGATAAAAGCTATTCTAATTTGTTAGATAGTAGATTTTCGGTTTAAGACTATTTCATATAGAGTATAGAGGTAGACTAAAGTTAATCATAATAAAAGTCTATATAGTATTATTTTAAAGAAAATATAGAGTAAAATTTAATATTATATCATAAGTTAATTTTTCTTTAAAAAAAAAGAAAAGTATATTAATTTAGAATATTAAACTTAAGGAAAGAAAGGAAAGAAAGAGAGATCTAGATAAAAGCTATTTTTTTTCTTTAAAGTTATAGGATTTAGTCTGAGGCTTCTAATCTATCTCTTTGCTATCCGTTTTATATATTTACCGTTAGTTATGTGATCTATATTATATAACCCCTGAGATTATATGACTATAGATATATAACTCTAATATGTGATTTATTATGTGATTGTGTACTATGTGATTTATCTAGCATGTGATAATTTCTATAAGAATTAGTTTTGAAATAATCTATAAGATTACTATCTCTAAAACTAATATTGTGTAAGAAGTCCTGACTTTATATAATGTTAGAATGAAGCGTTAGCGATATGTTAGGGATTTGTATATGAATCCCTAACTCTGCAGGAGTAGGAGGTTTAAACTAAGGATATGGATACAATATGGAAGGTTCTAGAAGATTCTATTCTCTATAGGAATAAGGGTAGAGGTTATATAATATTACTATATTATAAGTTGTGTATATAAAGATATAGATTAGTTAACAGATTATTATTTAGTTATTTTATAGAAGTATTATAAAATAGAAAAGTCCATTAAGACTTTCTTACTTCTATAAGAATTAATTTTGAAATAATCTATAAGATTACTAATTCTAAAATTAATATTAGTTTACTAGTGATTTTATAGTGTTATAGGTTTATACGAATGAACCCTTTGGAGTTATGCTTGGCTTTATTTATATATTCTATTGGCTGCTACTGGCTGTATAGATTCTATATTTATTTTATATCTTGATAGTTAGCTTATTGTTCTTTATTAAAATCTGTTTGTTTATAGTATATCTGTATTCTTTTGGGGATAGAACCTTAATATTAGCTTTTAATTAACTTTTTTAAGTTATATGAGATTATTCTTTAACTATTTATTGAATAGAATAGAATAAATATATAGTGAAAGAAGTCTAAAGATATATCGGATATATTAGAATTATATATTGGATGAGATATTAGACTAATTGTATAAGGAGATCTTTGATTAATAAATGTATAGATATTGGATAAATATAATAGAAAATATGTTAAAAGAAGAGAATCTATAGAAATATTAGATTAATTGATTGGAATCTAAACTATAAAAATAAAGAAGAAGAATAGAGATTAATCCTTTTATAGTAATAGCTATTTAGTCTATAGTATTACTTTTTATTATATAGTTTATTATAGTTTATTAATTTTAACTAATCTATTTTAATATTAGGATATACGATAAGAAAGATATTTAGGAGTATCTAATTTTCTATATAAACTTAAAGATTAAATTTAGTATAGATAACTACTATTTTTAGAATAAAGAGTAAAAGATTTACTATATTTTCGGAAAATCAAAAGGATTAGCTAGTAAATAGATATATTTATAGATTATATTAATAAAAGATTGAGAGAAGTCCCTTATTTAGAATAATTTTATATAGATAATAAATTAATACTTTAAAGATCTAAATAAAGAATAATATATACTAACTAAAGTAATACTATATAATAAAGATAGAAGAAGTTTAGTAAATTTTTAGCTAAATTCAAAAAAAGCTTAATAGCCACTAATGGTATTAGCTAAACTAATATCTAAAAAAGGAATCTTTTATAAATAGTATTAAACTAAGAGTTTCTTTAAACTATTATTAAATAATTATATATAGTATATAAAGTCTTTTATGATATACTATACTATATTGACTATAACTTCTAATAAATAAAAGAAATCTAATAATATAGATTCTTCCTTTTATATAAAGTTTTTTAAGTCTTTATACTAACGAATATTAATAATTAAATAAATTAGGAATCTACTAAGAATAATTATTGAATTATAGTACTAAAGGTTTAGATTATAGTTTTTTTAATATATTGGATATATATAGTTTATCTCTATTTAAGAGATTTTATTAGTTTAATAACTAAATAGTCTCTAAGTTTATTAGATAATAAATAATAAGTTAATAGAACGATAAGAAAACGGAATTTATTTTTACTATAAGATTTATAGTTATATAATTAAAAACTATAATCTTTAGATATTTTTTATATCCTGACTTTATATTAGTATTACTATAATAGCCTAACTCTTTAATAAATCTTAAAAAAAAGAAGAACTTTTATATAAAAGTGTATATAAAAATTATTAGATATTTTATAAATAATATAAAATAATTAGAATAATTTTGAAGTAAAATATATAAATACTATCTCTTTTATTATTATTATAATATTTATTATATGGTTGAGTTAGATAATTAGCTTATGAATTTAGTATATTATATATTAAGTGTATTATATATTGTAGGATATTAAAATTATTGCGGAGCGAAGCGAAGTATTATAGTATCATAGAATCCTCTTTCCCTATGTTATATGATAATACTTTTGGTGGTAGGCTTAAAATCTATAGAATTCTGTTAATGTACGGTGGTGTAAAAGGATCGTTGAGAAACGGTAGAATACTTCGACTGGTAGAAAAAAAATGATTTGTTTGGACCAATATACCTCTACCCTCTTTTTGGGGGAGATTATGTGACTTGATATACTTTGCTACGATCTGTATGATTTTTTGGTGGCCTTAGGCTACTGAGATCCCTAGTATATATAGATTATAGGATATTATATATATAGAGTATCTTATTATAGATACTTGAACTAGATGCTTAAAGGAAGTTAAGATAAATTGAGGATTAAGTAAAAGGGTATAAGATTGGAAGAATAGATCTAGTTATTAATTCTCTTTTTCTCTTTCTTTTTTCTTTTCTTATATTTAGTATTTTCGGTGAATATATTTTTTAATTTTAGGAACTTAGTAAATATTATAATACTAAGTATTATTCCTTATTTTATATTTAGTAGTATAATAGTATAGGTAAATTTTTTTTATCTCTATTTTATAAAATTTAAACTTTATTTTTTTTTTATTTTAGAAAGAATCTTAAAATAGATCTAGATATAGAATCTTAATAAAGAGTAGAATATAAATTAATATGTAGTATTTTTATTAAAGACTCTAAATCGGATTAGATAAGATAGGATATTAATAATAATATAAAATAAAATATTAATAAAGAATTTAAATAACTATAGACTAAAATAATGAAGTTAAATATTAGGAATTAAAATCTTAAGACTAAGATTGATAAATTATGGAATTAGCTTATAAAGGTATAAAATAAAATTACTATAATTTATATAGTATTAGTAGTTACTATTAAAGAATTATAAGAGGTTAGAGAATAAATTTAGAATATTTAATTAGAAATATAATAGATTATAAATCACTATAAGGATTTTAAGAAAAAAAGAAATAATATATTATCTATTATTATTAGAATAATTTTTTAGTAGAAGGATTAAGAAAAATAGAATTTAATTAGAAATAATTAGTTTATTATTAAGAGTAATAAGTTATCTAAGATATTTAATATTTTAATCTTAACTAATTATTAGAATATATATTTCGAAATCTAGATAATCTTTATTTAGTATAAATTAAAGATTAATATAGATTACTATACTAATTTCTTTTTTTATAAATTATATATATAGAGCTATTATAAAGGAGATATATTAGAATATTTAATATCCTAATTAAAAAATAATATAATAATACTATATAAAGATTTTAAAGATATATTCAAATACTTTATAAATATCTATATTAAAAAGAATTAATAGAAGATTATTATAGCTAAATATAAAAAGTTTACTATAGGATCTAAAAATAATTTTA
Source organism: Penicillium olsonii (assembly GCA_911174995.1). NCBI lineage: Eukaryota > Fungi > Ascomycota > Eurotiomycetes > Eurotiales > Aspergillaceae > Penicillium > Penicillium olsonii. The sequence continues at coordinate 18,889 of CAJVNO010000077.1, forward strand.
ATAAATTTACTACTTAATATTAATAGTTTACTAAAAAAGTAGATTTCTTTTAGAGAGTTAGAAATATAAACTCTATAAGAAATTATCTCTATTATTATAGTTATAGATAATATACTATAAAACTAAGTTAACTACAGATTTTAAAAAATTTATAAAGATCTATATTTAAATAGTTTATAAAATTAATTTATAGATTAAAATCTTAAAGGATAAAAGAAAATTGATTTTAATTAATAATTATAAAGTAACTATCTTTAGAACTAATAGTATAGTTTCCTTTAAGATTAAGAAGAAAAAAGAGTCTACTTTTAAGATATCTTTTTTTAGTTATTTATCTTTTACTAAAAAAACTAATCTAATAAATAAAGATAAATATTTCTATTATTAAAAGAACAAATATATAATTTGTAATTATTTCTCTAAGAATTTATTTAGTGAAAATATCCTAACTACTATAATAATAATAAAGATTAGAGATTATTTAGATTTAAAAAAAGTAGATATCCAGAAAAAGTCCCTTTTCTAGATAAATATATTACTTTTTTTATATTAAATTTAAAAGATTGAATTAGTTAAAAACCTTATAATAGTTTAGTTTTTAATATAAAATTTATATTTAGTAGATAATCTTTTTTAGTAGAAGTATTAAAAGATATAAAAGTAGATAATTTAGTATTTATAGATTAATCCCTAATAAAATTATTAAGACAATATAGGTTAGAAACCTAAGATTTAAAAAGAAAATACTTTACTAATAGATTTAATAGTAAAATATTAATATCTATTATAAAGGTAATAATTCTTTTAATAATAGTTAATAAATATATACTTAAAGATATCTTAATATTAATAGTTAAATGAGGTTAGTATAATATTATTTTTAGTTAATTATAGTTCAAGGAGTATAATATATTATTAAATTATTAATAATATTATATAATATAGCTATAGAAATCTCATCTATTCAAAAAAAGTCTCTTAAAAGATTATTTATTTAACTCTAATCTGGATATTATAATCTATTTAGATAATTAGCTATTATTAATAAAATATTAAATAGAAGGATTAGTTAATATTAATTATAGAAATTAGAAATTAGTATATAAATAAAATAAATTAACTATATTTAATATTCTATAAGAAGTAATATAAATATTAAAAAATTAAAAAATAAAGAATAATAGAGATTAATCTAAAAGATAAACTTTAAAATGTAAGGTTAATAAAAAGCTATACTCTAAATACTAATATAATTAAGGTTACTTTCTATTTACACTATCTAAAATAGACCTAATAGAATATATAAATTAAGATATTTATTACTTTTCTTAGTAAGATTAATTAAATATTAGAAACTAAATCAGGAATATTAATTAAATTAAAGAAATTTAGTAAAATCTAGAAAAACTTATTCTTAGAGTATTATAATATAGTAGATATATTTTTGAAAAAGAAATCTAATAAATTACTTCTATAAAGAGAGGATATTAACTATAATATTATATTAAAAAGAAAGACTATTCTAGAGTATTATCCTTTTTATAAATTATTATTAAAAAAATTTGAGGAAACTAAATGATATATTATAGATAATCTAGATAAAGGATTTATTATACTAAGTTATATACTATTTATATTATTTATTCTAATAGTAAAGAAGTTAAATAGAGAGTTTTGATTTTATATAGATTATTATAAACTCAATATTATTACTAAGAAGGATTATTATTTTTCTCTATTAACTAACGAAGTACTATAATAGATTAGTAAAGTTAAATGTTTTATTTATTTAGATATTTAATAAAATTTTTATTATATCTAATTAAATCTAAGAGTAAAGGATTTTACTATTTTTAGGATATAGTATAGATTCTTTAAATACTAAGTAAAAGGGCTGTAGCTGGATTAATATAATTAAACTAGGCCGATATGTTATCTTTGATAATCTTGAAGAAAAGAAGCTATCTAGCGGGATCTGTGGGAATGAGTGTTCCCAGGTCACGTGATATATGATGACTAATCGGGTTTAACCTGTTATACCTTATATTAAATAATCTTAAACTAAAGATCTACTAATCTAATAAATTAGGATAGCTCCTATTAATCTATCTAAGAAACAAAAGATCTAAAACTAAACTTAAGAAAAAGAAACCTTAGATATTTCTAATATCTTCATTAGTAATATTATTAATAGAAGAGATACTAAAACTAAAAACCCTAAATCCTAACTTTATTCTAAATTTATCTTTTAATAATTAAACCTAATTACTATATATTAGATATTTATAAAGATAGATATAAAGAAAGAATATAAAATCTTTGTTACTATCTATAAAAAAATAATTAAATAATAAAGAAACCTTAATAAACTAAACTAAGAATAAAGTATTACTATTTATAATCTAAAAAAAAAAACTCTAATCTTATTAAGATATTAGAAAAATAATAATCCTAACTTCAGAGATTAAAAGCTAATGATTTTAATACTATTCTCTAAAAATAAAAAAAGACTCTGAACTAATATAAATTCATATATAAAAATTAAAATAAAGTCTATACTATATTAAATATTACTATAGTAAAAAAAAAAAGCTAATAACTTATTTCTATACTACTAAAAGAAATTAATAGATTATAAAAAAAAAGTAAGACACTATTACCCTTAAATACTATAAACTCTTTTAAAACCCCTAATTTACTACTCTATTAATAAAACTTAATACTACTAATAATCTTAATCTTAATCTTAATATATCTAATATCACTATAATCCATTAAGAAAAAATAGAGAAATCTATAAAAATACTTAATACCCCATTTTTAGATAATAGAAAATTAATTTACTTTAAGAATTAAAAGACTACTATCTATATAAAGCTTATAGTTAATAAAAACTATTATCTTACTACTATATACTAAATATTATATATTTAAAGTTGTTATATTAAAAAAATCTAATAATATATATTACTTTATTTCTTATTAATCTCTTCAAATCTATATAAGGATATAGATAATATTATAGAATATTCAAAGAATATATTTATAAAAAGTAATCGTAAAATTATTATAGTTTTTTAATACTAGAAATTAAAGATAAACCTTTATAATAATTTTAATAACTTTATTAATAAATTTATATAACTAATAGAAAAAGCTAATATTTCTTTAGATAACTAAAAAAACAAACTCTATAAGAAACTATTATCTATATTTAAGAGTTAAATAATATTCTTTAAAATAAATAAGAATATAAATACCGAAAAATTCATTAAAATTTATATTAACTTAGTCTATAAAATCAATAAAGAATTAGAAAACTTAAAGGATATCTATATTAATAGAAAAAGTACTAGCAATAGATCTTATTCCTTTACAGTAACTTTATTATTAACCTCTAAAATAAAAACTAAAAAATCTTTAAGATCTTTCTATATCCTTTTATCTTCCTCTAAATAAACTATATTAATAAAAGAGAATAAACACTTTAACTATAAAGAATAAGACTATATAATATAATTATCTTAAAAAGAAATCTATAGTTATTACTATTTAATTAATAGTAGATTTAATAGAACTTAAAAAATCTAATAATTCTAGAAAAGCCCTTATCTAGACAAAATCTCCTTTTTAGATAGATTAAAAATATCTCTTTTTATACTAAATCTATACAAATTACTTAGAAATCTTTAGAATAACTTAATCTTTAATATAGAGTTTATTCTAAATAAATAATCTTTCTTAATTTCTATATTAAACAATACTAAAACAGATAGATTAATCTTTATTAACACTATATTACTAAGACTATTAACTTAATATAGAATTTAGATTTAATAATTACTAAAAGAATACTCTATAGATAAATTTAATAGTAAAATATCTAGATTTATTAATCACACTATAGTTCTTACTATCTATATAGATAAATATATCTAATAACAGATTTTTATATTAGTTATAGACCTAAGAAAATATAATCTAATTTTCAGATAACTCTAGTTCACTAAAAATAATATCCTTCTAGACTATAGATATTAATTAATAAGATAAATTAATAGAAAAATAAAAACCTGGAAAAATAAATCTTTATTATAATAAAGAAAGATAATAATACCTATTTTCTTACTATTATTAAGATAGTTAATAATAAACCACTAACTTAAAAAAGATATAATAGAACTTAGATAATATAACTTATTTATAGATACTAAATCTTATTACTCTTAAGCTATAATACTTTATTAATATTAGTATAGTTAACTCTAAGATATTTTATTAATTAGAAATAAGATTATAAATTAATCTTAAGACTAAAGTCTTTATAACCTCTTTTTATAAAATCGATAATATTCTAAAAGCTAAAGAAACTAAAGACCTCAAAGAAATAAAAATCCTAAAGATCTTATTAATTAAATACTATAATCTATTAGATATATTTCTAAAAAGGAAGTTAAATAAATTACTATTATAATAAAAGAGAGTAGATTATAATATTATTTTATAAGAAGAAGTTAATCTAGGATATTATCTACTATATAAGCTATCTATAAAAGAACTCTAAAAGATTAAAAAATATATATTAGAGAATCTAGATAAAAGATTTATTATTTCTAGTTCCTCCCTTTATATATTACTAATTCTTGTAATAAGAAAATAGAATAGGAGACTTTATTTTTATATTAATTATTAGAAACTAAATATTATTATAAAAAAAGATTATTACTCTTTATTCTTAATTAATAAAGTCCTCTAAAGAACTAATAAAATAAGATTCTTTATAAAAGTTAATACCTAATAAAGCTTTTATAGGATCAGAATAATAGAAGAAACTAAAAATCTAACTACTTTCTAGATATATTATAGATTATTTAAAGATAAAGTAATACTATTTAGATTAATAAATAGACTAGTAATATTCTAATAATTTATAAATAATATACTAAAGAACTATATAGATAAATATACTATTATATTTATAAATAATATCCTTATTTATAATACAACTATTAAAGACTATCACTAATAGATATATAAGATTTTTAAAAAGCTATAAATAGCTAGTTTATAAATAGCTATTAATAAATATAAGTTTTCAGTATAAAGAACTAAATTTCTTAAGTTTATTATTAATATATAAAATATTATAGTTAATCCTAAAGAAATCTAAATCATCTAGAATTAAAGATCCCTTAATATAGTAAAAAATATATAGAGCTTCTTAGGATTCTATAATTTTCACCAACGATTTATATAACACTATAATAAGATTTCTAAATCTTTATATTAACTAACCTATAAGAATATTAATTAAGAATAAAGTAAAAAATATAAAACTATTTTCTAATAGATAAAGAATATTTTCCTAGCTATACTAATTCTACAATATTATAACCTAACTCTTTTAACCTAATTAAAGATAAATATTTCTAATAATATTATTAGAGTAATAAGAATCTAATATAATAAAGATAATAACTTTTAGTATCTAATAATATTGTTCTTAAAAATAATATAACTAATAGAATTAAACTATAAAATATAAGATAAAGAATTATTAACTATAGTATAAGTACTATAATAATAAAGATCTAAATTACTTAATCTAGCAATAATAAAATCTCTTATTATCTTAATAGATTACTAATCCCTAGAATACTTTATAAAAAATTAATAGCTAAATTAATAATAGATATTATAGATTAAATTCCTATCTCAATTCTATTTTATTATTAAATACTAATCTAGAAAACAGAATATAATTACTGATATACTATTATAGAAAGATATCCTCTATATTAATAATAGTAAATAAACTATTATAATCTCTAAAAATTAATTTAAAAACCTAATAAAAAAATAGATACTAGACTAACTATAGATATTTATATCTATCTTCTCTATAAATAATAATAATAAAGACTCACTATTAATAAAACCCCTAAATATCGTTAATAAAATCTTATAAATAAATAGAGAAAACCTAATACTATAAAAATATTATAATTTAATAAATATTAATAACCCTATATAGACTATATAAAATAGATTACTCCTTTATTACAATAAATTAAAAATACTAGATTTAAAGAACCTTAAAATAAGACTCCTTAATAAAATATATTAATAATGTCTAATTACTTACTCTAATATTAAAAAACTAAAAAGACTAGTCTCTATTTAATACTATTAATATAAATAGATTATAGATATAAAGTAATATATTAATAATTACTTAATCTATAAATAAATAAAAATATAATAAAATTAAACTCTTAGATTATTACACTCTATTAAGATCCTGAACTAATTATAAGAATATTCTATAATAGATTTCTAATCCTTTCTAAAGGATAAATATAGATTTAATATACTCTTTATAATTATATAGAAAATAATAAAATAACCTATCTCTATTCTTTATTATAAAGAAATAAATATAAAGGAAATAACCTAATTATTTATTAATAATATTATTAGAATTATAAATATCCCTATCTTAATTATATTAGATTATAAAAAATAGTTTATCTCTAAATTCTAGATTAAATTCTATTAAATCTTAGGAATTAAAAAAAAACTCTCTATACTTTATTATTTATAAATAGATAACTAGAATAAAATTATAAATCAATATATAGCTTAATATCTCTAATCTTATATTAAATATTATTAAAAAGATTAATTAAAATATTTAGCTATAGTAGATTTTACAACTTTAATACTTTTATAAAATATAATAAAGAACTCTCTATTTTATATAGAAAAAGGTTATAATCTATTAATAATATTTCATTAGAAAGTCTATAGAACCCTAAAAGATAATATTTATAAAATCTCTAATATAATTTCTTATCTATATAATATCTAAAAGAATATAAAAAAGTAAATAACAAGATTATAAAACCACTAAGTCTAATAAGTGAATTAATACTATTATAAAATTAATTTTAATATAGAAAACTTAGTCTTTATTACAATAAGAGATTAACTAAAAAATAGATCTAATAAGAAACTTTCTAATATTACTAATAGACTATATAAGATCTTAAATAAAGAAGGATATTTATTTAAACTAGAATTACTATCCTTAATAAAAGTATATCTTATTTTCTATACTAATAAACTAAGGAAAGCAATAACTACACCTCTATTAACAAAATAATATAAAGATTCTCTATCCTTAATTTAGATTAGAAAAATAAATAAATAAAAAGTTAATAAAATCCTAAATATAAAATTATACTATAAAAAACTAATATATTAAATTTAATAACTAAGTTATAATATTAACTTAATAGAGTACCCTATTAGGAATTTTAAAAACTCTATAAATAAGATTAAAGAATTCTATAATAATCACTCTATAAAGCCTAGATCTCTAAAGTAATTATAAATATAGAAGGAAGCTACAGGAAATAATTAACTCCTAGATAATTATCCAGATAACAATAAACTAATTAAACCATAAAAACTTTACCATTTCAAAAGACTGAAATATAGTCTTATAAAGAGAATATTATATATTAGATAAATTATATATTACATAGTTATATAATAGATCATATATTAAAGTTATATATCTATAGTTATATAATCTTAGAGATCACATAATATAGATCACATAACTAACAGTAAGTGATAAAATAGATAGTGAAGAGATAGATAGAAAGCCTTAGGTTGAGTCCCATAACCTTAAGGGAAAAAAACAGCTCTCACCTGGATCTCTCTTTCTTTCCTTTCTTTCCTCAAATTTAGTATTCTGAATTAATGCACCTTTCTTTTTTCAAGAAGAAGTTGGCTTGTGACAGTTAATAAGCTATATACCTAAACTTATATACTTCTAATAATATATATAACTTTTATAACTCTTCTTCTTCTTCTTTAGTTAACTAAAAAGAATGATATTTCTAAGAAAAAATCTCCGAAATACTACTAACTCCCTTTTAAATAAAAATAAAAAAAATCCTCTAATACTATTATCTTAAAATCTCACTTCTTATATAGCTTTAAACTCTATGAAGAGATCTAATAAATAAGATCTAATTTAAAATCTTAATAAATAAAACCTATTTTAAAAATTTAATAAATAGAATCAAATCTAGAAAATTTATAAGCTGAAATCTACTCTAATTCTAACCCAGATTTTTATAAAATCCTAACTCTCTTATAAGAATCCCCTATAAAATATCTCCAAACTAACTTAGATTTAAACTTTTATATAAAATAATAAAAAGATTTAGTAATAAATTAAATTTTTTTATAGAAATAGAGAATTATATTAGTAGCTTAAAGAAAAAGAGATAATATAATAAACCAAAATCCTAATTCTAATTTTAAGATAATCTTTTACTTTAAGATTATAATTAAGTAAATCCTGATCTACTATTAAACTATATATAAATAAATATATCTAATTAAATAGCTAAGTTCCGAAAATAGATATTATCTCTATCTTTATAGAAGAATCCAATATATAATAATAAAAGATCTAATTATAGAATTAAAAAATAATATATAAAATCCATTCTAGCTATCTTACTAATGACTAGAAGAAATATAGTTTAGCTATATTTTAATTATATATAAAGTATAGAGAAAAATAATATATCTGTTTCAAAATATACTCTAGAAATATATATAATTAAAGAGTATTTGAGATTTAGACTAACTATCATTTTACTTAAAAATATCTATAATATTAAAATTAAGATAATAATAGATTATTATAATATATAGATATATAATAATAAAGATCTAAATATATTTTAGAATTAAATTAAATTAGTTAAATAATATCTATTACTAATAAATGAAATTTAAAAGATCTATATTTACTTTTAGATATTATCAAATTAGTTAAGAAATAAAATCACTAAAATTTTTGAAAGTAAAATATCTAAAACTTATACTAAGATTACTAAGAGAACTATAATATTATACTATATTAATAAATGTAAGAAGCCTACTAATTTAAACTAAAATCATAATTAGAGATCTAGTAATTTATACTATACCCATAATATATTATGACCAAAAATAATACTAACTAACTAAGAGATTTATCGAAATAAAGATTATATAAAGATTTAAAAAAAATATATAATAATAAATTATGATAGAATTAAGATTAATCTAATTCAAAAATAAACTTTATTTACTATAACTTTAGAAAACCTAACTATTATATAAAATACTACTATATAAAGAAAGTATAGTAAATAACGAAAAAAGAGTAAAAGCTGGATTTAATCCAATTACTCTAACTCTTGAAAAACTATAAATTAGGATTACTATTGATTCTATATTCCTATTATAGTTTATATTGAAAATACTATTAATATGAATGTAGCTCTAGGTATTAGTATAGAAATTAGTATTATAAATAAGAAATTTATAACTTAATATAAACCACAAAAAACTCTTTTTATATTACTACTACTCTAGAAAGTTATATTAAAAAAATTGAAAATCTATAATATTCATTAGATAGAAATAATTATTATAAATATATAAAATACTACTAAAATAATCAAAAGACTTTATAGAAAGATTAACTAAAATAGAGATATTATTAAAAGTCCTATACTTCTTATGAAGGTTATATATTTACAGATATATTATTCTACTAGTTAGATAAGGATATAATGATTTAGAGAGAAGGAAGGAAAATAGTGTTTAGGGAGTACTTATTTAGGGAGTACTATCGAATTAGGATCTAATTAGGAAAGGTTTAAAACTGATTCTTAGAGAATTAGTCTAAATGGAGAAAACCCCTTTTATATAGAATTTTTAGGTAAGATTACTTAACCCTCCTTATAACTAATCTTTAGAAAATAAAACTTATAATATTCTGTTAACTATTGAGTCTTTAGGTTATCCTTTATAATTATACTTTCTTCTAAATATAAATATTCTATAAATAAAAATAATTTATTCTCTAAAGAATTATATATAAAAGGCTTTTAAATTAATCCTAATTTAATAGGTATATCTATTTTAGGATCTTAACATAATTCTTATAATTTCTTATAGAATCTAGAATACTTTTTTATTAGATAAATTCTATTATATTTATAATTTTATATACTTAAAGAATAAAAAAATAAATATTATTCTCTTTAAATAATCCTTATTATAATCTTTTTCTATTCTTTGAATATTATAGTTAAATTAATCTAGAATAATTATTCCACTATCTATAAAGAATATCTTTATAAGCTATATATTTTATATATTTTATTTTAAAAGATTAAGAATAGCTTCTAATTTAAAAGATTATATATCTTTTATAATAGATCATAAATTTCCTTTTTAAGATATCTATAAATATATATTATATATTTGGATAAAGAAGTTATATAAAAAAAGATAGATTACTTTTCTCTATTAAATTGTATCTATTAATATTATAATAGAATATTAAGGTAATAATAAAGAATCTTTTTAATTTTAGATAGATTATCTATTAAATCTATGAATAGTATGATATATTAGATAAGTTATATACTATTTAATTATATAATAAGTTATATGTCTTAGTTAGGTATAGTAAATTAGATGATTTTAGAAGTTATATAATCTAGATTATATATCTAATATTAAGTAATAAAACTAATATAGTAGAGTTGGATAGAAAGCCTTAGACTAAGTCCTATAACTTAGAGGGAAAAAGAAGGTATACTCTCTGATTCTTTTCTCTTTCCTTTTTTCTCTAAATTTAGTTATTTAAATAAATATACTCTTTTTCTATATTAAAATAATTTATAATATATAACTAAATTTTATTTTATAGTTTCTTTAGAGTAATATTATATAGATTTTTATTATAATTAATTTTAATTTATCTCTATACTTTATACTAAATAATTTTAAACTAAAGATTTACTAATCTAATAAATTAAAATAATTCCTACTAATCTATTTAAAAAATAAAAAATCTATAATTAAACTGAAAAAGAAAAATACTCTAATACTTTTAATATCTTTACTAATAGTATTATTAATAGAAAAGATACTAATATTATAAGCTATCTTAATATAGACAAAGGGTATATCTATTTAAATAACTAAACTTAGAGAATGAAGGAAAGAGAAAAGAATCAGAGAGCGTACTCTCCTTTTCCCTCTAAATTATAAGACTTAGTTTAAGACTTCCTATCTATTTTTATTATATTAGTTTTATTACTTAATATCAAGTATATAATCTAGATTATATAATTTCTAAGGTAACAATTTACTGTATTTAATTATAATATATAATGTATTATATAATTAAGTATTATATAATTTATCTAATATATAATATTCTTTTTATGAAACTATATTTTAATCTTTAAAAATAGTAGAGTTATTACGGTTTAACTAATTTATTATTATCTAAGTAAATATCTAGAAACTAATTATTTATTATAGTTTTTTTTTATACTTATAATTATTTTAGAGATCTAAGCTTTATAAAATAATCATTATAGAATTCTTTAATCTTATTTATAGAGTTTTTAAGATTATTAATAGGATACTATATTAAGTTAATATTATAACTAAACTATTAGCTTAATATATTAGTTTTCTATAGTAAAATTTTATATTAAGAATTTTTTCGATTTTCTATTTATTTATTTCTCTAATCTAAATTAAAGGTAGTAGATTCTTATATTAATTTATTAACGGAAATATTATTATTCTTTTTCGTAGCTTATTTATAAAAAATATAGAGTATACTTTTATTAAAAAAGTAATTCTAATTTAAATAAGTATTCTTCTTTACTTAGGATTTTATATAATCCGTTTATAATATCTAAAAGTTTTCTATTAAATCTATTTTTTAATTGATCCTTTATTATAATAAAAACTAAATCTTCTATATTAAAACCAATCTTATAATAATATTAATTTATCTATTAGATCTATTATTTCTAAAATCTTATTATATACTTCTTTATATCTTCTTAAATATTATATAAATAAAAGACTATATTAAAAGTTTTTTAGTTATTATCTTTTGGAGTTCTATATTCTCTCTAATTAAATATTATTAATAAATTATAATCTCTCTTTATATAAAATAAAGGGTTTTTTATTATTTTCTATAATAGTATTAAAGCTATAAAGTCTACTATAACTATATAATCTAACTAATCTTTTTAATAATATTTAATATAAGATCGGAAATACTAAATTATATGTTAATTAATAATTTTATTTTAGTTATCTATCCATAAATAATAAGATACAGAGAGCTTTCTGTTAATTCCTAAGATTCAATAGAACTTGGTCTAGAATTCAGAGATAAACTATTTTTTATAGTCTAATATAATTAAGATAAGGATATTAATAATTTTAATAATGTTATTAGTAAATAACTAAACTATTTTCTTTATATTTATTTCTTTATAATAAAGAATAGAGATTAGTTATTTTATTAATCTATATATAATTATAAAGACTATATTAAATCTATATTTATCCTTTAGAAAAGATTAAAAAATCTATTATAAAATACTTCTATAGTTAATTTAGGATTTTAATAAAATATAATAAACTAAGAAGTTAATCCTATTATATCTTTATTTATTTATAAATTAAATAGTTATTAATATATTATTTTATATCTATAATCTATCTATACTAATAATTTTGAACGGATTTAATCTCTTCAGTTTTTTAATATTCTGATAAATAATTAGATATTATTAATATCTTTTATTAAGGAATCTTATTCTAAAATCGTCTAAATCTAGTATTTTTAACTTATTATAGTAGAGAAGTAATTTATTCTATATAATCTAAATAAAACTATTAATATTTAAATTACAATACTTTCAAAATATTAAGTCTTCTCTATTTATCTATAAGACTCTATTAGTAATATTTAGAAATTTTACTAATAATAAATTTTCACTATCGCTATTTATAAAAAGAATAAATGTAATTATTTATAGCTACTTAAGTATTTATTTCTTTATTAAATTCTTAAACTAATCTTTAAGAATTATAATAGTTCATCTATTGTTATTAATATAAAGGATATCTTTCTATGATAATATATTAGTAATTATATTCTTTTTTCCGGATTAATATCTAATAGTAAAATAGAACTAAGATAAGAATTCAGTCTATTATATCTATTATTAATTTAATTATTAATTCTTTATAAAGTATTCTAAAGATTAATAATTAATTGAAATACTAAAAGATTTAACTATTATTAGATTAAATAGCTCAGATCTCTATTTCTATAGTACTTATACTATAGCTAATAATTCTTTATTTTATATTTTATAGTTTAATTTAAGTAATTATATTATTTTTACAAAGAATACTTTTAAATACTAGAAATTATTATTCTTATTATATTAAATTCTTACTACTCTAATAATATTATTAAAAGTATCTATCTCTAATTAATTTAGAAGAGTTAGATTATATTATAATATTATAGAATTAAAATAACTAAAAGAATAGCTTTTATCTATTAAAAAGTAATTATATATTTTTTGCTCTACTTCTAATTAATATTCTTATAAGTTAATTAATATAGAGGCTTAGAGATTTTATTATAATATTACATAAATTATTAATAAAAATTATAGAATCTAAGGAAATTCTATATATTCTTTACTATATTAGGAGATCTTTAATTTAAAATAATCTAAATCTTCTTAAAATTAACTATAATATCTTATATATTAACAATAAATCTAAGGAATTTAATTCTTGATACTAAAAACGTATATTTATTAATCACTACTTATAAACTAATAGCTTACAGCTTTTTTAAAAAATCTTATATATATATTAATAATAATCTTTAATTATTTTATTATAAATAGAGATATTATTTATAAAATATTAGAATATTACTAGACTATTTATTAATCTAAATAATATTACTTTATATTTCAATAATCTATAATAAATCTAAGATATAGTTAAATCTTTAGTTTTTTCTATTATTTTAATCCTATAGAAGCCCTACTAAATATCGACTTTTCTAAAGAACCTTACTTTATTAATTCTCTAGAGGACTTTATCGATTAGAAATAAAAAATAATAATCTTTTTTGATAATAGTGTTTAATCTTTAATAATTAATATAAAAATAGAGTCCTCTATTCTATTTTCTTACTATAAGGATTAATCATATATAAAAAGAGGAATTAAAAATAATAAATCCTTTATCTAAGTTTTTTAATATATAATTCTTAATCTCTTAGAGTTTTTTAATTAATAACTTATATAATAGATATCATCCTAAGTTAACTTTCTTTTATAGAATAATATTATAGTTAACTCTCTTTTATTTTAGTAATAATTTTTTAGATTTCCTTTTTCAAAATATATCTAATAAATTATAGTATTTAATTAATAAGATTTTAAGATTTCTACTTTTTAGGGTTTTTAGTTTTTTTTATTTTTAAAATATTATTAATTTTATAAAGAGAAATTATAAAAATTTTAGGATTAATTTATGATTTTATTTCTAATTAATGAAATATTTTAGAGTTAATAATATTAATATTAATAGAGTATTATAGTTTAAAAATAATAAGATTTATTATTTATAAAAGAGTTATATTATCTAAATTCTATTATATTTTTTTTTAGATTTATTTTCTATTATTATCTATTTTAATAATAATAAGATAATAGATATTATTAATCTTTTTTATTATAATAAAAATCTACTTTCTTTAATTTCTATCGTTCCATTATTTTATTTTATTAATTAATATTTATTTAATGAGTTATACTATTTTATAGATTCTTTAAGATTATAATAAAAATAAATACTATTATCTAACTTATAATTTCTTTAAAGAGAAATATATTATAAAGCTATATTATTTATTAATATTTATAGTCTAAAAAAATATTATTCTTAATAAACTAAAGTTACCTAAAGATTAAATTGAATTTTCCTAAATCTACTATTAATATAGAAATTTATTATTAGATATATCTATCTAAATAAATAGTGAGAACTATAATATAATAATGAATAGATCTAAATATTTTATTATTAAATCTATTTATTAGATATTCTTTTAGTAACTATTAAATTTAAATCCTATATTAATTTAATAATCTTACTAATATAGTATTAATAAAGATGAATCTATATACTCTAGTATTATTTAACATAAAAATAAATAAAAAATTATTCATTTAGAATAAACTCTATATTAAAAATCAAACTATTTTAAAGATTTCTAAGTAATTTCTATAAATCTAATATAAAAAAAGACACTTTTAATCTACCTAAAAAAAAGTCTTCACCTAAGTAAAGGCTTTTCCTAAATTATTAAATTTTTCGAGTTTTATTAGATCTATAATTATGAAGGGCTGTAGCTGAATTAATGCAATTAAACTAGGCCGGTATACTATCTTTGATAATCTTGAAGAAGAGAAACTATCTAGCGGGATCTATGAGAATAAGTGTTCCTAGGTTATGTGGATATATAATAACTAATCGGGTTCAACCCGTTATAGTATCCCCCTCTTTATCCTTTCGTAGCTTTATACCTTTCTTACCCTATATCTGTAAAGCTTATGTCACCATCGTCGTTAATAGGAGCATTCTAGATCTTTGATATAGGGCCGTGGTGACACTTGTATTTATCTAATGTAGTATAGTTTTCCACTATATCTATTCTTTTCTATATACTTTAGATGTATCCTACCCACTTAATAAAGATTTCTATCCACATCCCTTACCCAACTTACTTCTAATAATAAATAAGAATCTTTTCAATCTTATATTTAAGCTCACTATCTACTTTAATTGGTAATAGTAATAACTCATTAACCTCCTGTGAAAGGAAAGGGTCATTTACTACTAGTCGTATTAACTTAATATAAAATACTAGATGAATACTAAATAATATGTCTAATCTAACTATATATAGTATTAGTACTTTCGTTATCCAGTATTATATATATAACCAATCAAACTTCTTCGTCAATCATTATAAGTGTATATTACATAGGTTTAGCTAAACTTTATTATCTATCTTATAGATAAGGACTGCTTATTGTAACTAATTTACGTTGTCTTATCATACTTCTTAGACTGCTATAATAGTAGATTAGGCTTATTCCATAATATCTTAAAATCTCTTTATAAATCACTCTTCTATAACCACTGGTTGTGTAGTTATATCATTTAAGAGAACAGTATTATTATATATAGCTAATAGATTAATATAGTAACTATATATAAAGAAAAATAGTGATAGATCTGTGGATACTATATTCTAGTTATTAATAACTATGACTATAACCAATAATAATCCTTTCTAATTATTTTATATGTATGTGATGAAAGTATATATAATCCTCTCGACTTCTTAATTTATTTATTCCGTCAACCCATCCGACTATAAATAGAACACAATTAAAAGTCGGTATTAAATCGCCAGTTTTTTATAAACCCTTTTCTAAAATCTATTTATAAACTAAGATCCTTCATTATTTATGATTACCCTTGGAATTCTATGGTGTATGTAAAAGTGTACTAGGAATGTTTTAGTAATTTATTCCGATATAATCTTATCTATCCTAATTAATATCACTTCTTTTATTAATTTATTAATGATCACTAGTAGGTTTGTGGTTCTATCTTTTTCTGCTAAGGAGAATTCTGTAATAAAATCTATAGAAATTTCTATTTATATTTGTTGTGGGATTAGTAGTGACTTTAATAGTTTATACTTTATGTTCTGTTATATTATATTTCTACTGTATACTGTATAGTTTTATAGGAATTGTTGTATATCTTGTGTTGTACTAAGCTAAAAGAATCTTCTTGTTAGTATTGAGTATGTGGTGTCTTTTTTGGGGTGTCTGGTGATGTGAGAATTATGTATCTCCTGAATGATTCTTATTTTTAGTAGTTTACTCTTTGGGATCTAGATTTATTATCTTAAATATAATAGTCTTTGTTTATTAAGATGGTATTTAGATAGATTTGTCTTTGTGTTAGTTTTTATACTGAGGTGTTAGTGCCCCTTTTATATTGTTTTTGTGTAGGTATAGTATATACTATCTTTTACTTAGCTCACTTTTTATTCTCTATCTATTTTAGGATTATTGAATAATAATACTTTTTTGTTTTAGTCAGGATTATATATTATGAGATCTATGACTAATTATATTTAGTTTCAATAAACTACAACCTTATTGAAAAAAGTGCGATAATAATTTATTATATATTCGTCAGTGCTATTTTATAAGATATCTTATTCTCTTTATAATAGCGTATTTAGTAATATTATTAGTTTATTAGATTTATATTAGAGAGTAAAATCGAATTCTTCTAGTAAATTAGACCATTTTATCTACTACTTATTTAGATGTTATACTTTATTGAAATAATAGAGATTCTTATAATCTGTTATAATAATAAATTATAGAATTATCTTTAATTCAGAATACTATTCCTTCAAAACTTAAATGATTATAAACAGCTCTTTATTATAAATCTTATAATTTATTTCTACTAAAGATAGTTTCTAGGATATAAAGGCATATAGAACTAATCTTCTATTATCTTATTATTATAGTAGTACTACACCTATTACCTATCTAGAGATATCTATCTCTATAATTATCTTTTTATCTTCTTTAAAGTATATTAGAATTAGGATATTAATAAAGAAATCCTTCAGTTTTTTAAATACCTATTAATAATCCTCTCCCTATATAAAGGCTATATTCTTCTATATTAGCTATATTAATAGTATTAATAGTACTATAAAGTTCAGAATAAATAATTAATAAAAATTCATGAACCCTAGGAAACCCTTTATTTTTTTAATTATCTTTGAGGACTCCTATTCATAAATCACTTCTATTTTCTTTAGATCTATATAGACCCCTTTACCTACCTATATAATAAATGTGAGATATTTTACTAACTTCTATTCGAATTTAGACTTCTTGATATCATATTATAAACCTACTTTCTATAATTTATTAAATACTTAACCAACTTTTTATTAATAGTCTTCAACTATACTATTTAAGTAAATAATAATATTATTTATATATACAGATATAAAATCATCAAGATACTCTTATAATATTTGGTTAATGAACCTTTAGAATATTACTGGTGTACTAGTGAGGCTGAAAGATATTACATTTTATTTATATAGGCTATATCTAATATAGAATACTATTTTCTATTCTTCACTTATTACTATTTATATCTTATAAAAAACTATAATAATATCTAATTTTGTGAATTACTTTATAGTAGATATATTTTAAAATATCTTATGGATTAATGGTAATAGATAATAATCCTTAATACTTAGATTATTTAATCCTCTATAATCAATATAGAAATAGACTCCTCTATTAGGCTTCTAGACTAATAATATAAGTATAGTAACAGAAGATTTACTAACTTCAATAAACTTTTTACTTTACAATTCTATTAAGATCTTCCATAAATATAATAACTCCTCTTTATTTATTCTATATAATGGTCTATAAAGCAGTATCTCTTCAACACCGACTTAATTTCTTTTTAACGGGATTTTATAATCAATCCTGGATTAGTAGGATAGTAATTAATTAACTAATTATTAGCTAAATATATTAAACTAAAACCAAAATCTTAACAGTAGCTTCTCCTTTATATTAATTATCTTCTTTAGTCTCAACACTTTCTTAATATCATCTAATAAAACCTTACTGATTTATAGATTATTCTATTATTAGACACTATCGAATATCTATTTAATTCCCTTTACTAAAATCCTTTTAACTTTTAATATCTTTATATTCTTTAGTCTAATTAACTAATCTCTCCAATTCTAGTATCTCATTTTCCTTCTATCTTTTAAGTAAATATCTATATATCTCTTCTTTAGAAAGTAAACACTATTTACTACCTTAATATAGAGTAGTCCTAAAATTATATCATTTATTTACTTCTCAATAATATAGACAAATATTTTATTTTACTTATATCTATAGATATTAAGATTAAAGTACATTATATAGATAATCTTTCCTTACTTTATAACTATCCTATCTAGCTAATATAAAAGGTATACTTTAATACACAATAAATTAAAAAGTTTTATAATTCTTCCATTTACTATTACATAACTTTAGCAGTCTAAATTAACTAATACTTCTACAAAATAAACTCTATTAAATCTAATATCAACTAAGAATAATGATTCCTAATTATTATCTAACTTCTTAACCTTCTTTTATTTCTATTTATAGTTTAGAACAGGAATTACTTATTTTTTAACTTACTTATACTTACTATTATATACTCCTTATTACTTGACTCTTTAACTATTAATCAAATCTTTCAGACTTTAGTCTTTAAGATCCTCTTCTTTATAGAGATAACCTCTTTTTATTTCATAGCTATTATTTATATTTTTATCTCTAACCGAATTATTAATAAAAAAAAATATTTTATAATCTAGTAAGTATTATATCTATAATAAAAATATTAACCTTCCTCTTATTATTATTACATTTCTTCCGTATTAACCCATTAGACTCTCTTTTATAATCTTCTATTATCCCTTTACTTATCTATATGAATATAAATTTAATTAATAAAGAGAGTAAGGATTTAGTCTATCTCATCAATAACCCTTATACTCTTTTTTCATAATAAAGGTTTATTAATATTAAACATATCTATATCAATACTGATCTTATATAGACACCTAACTAATCCTAAGAATATAGCAGGTATACCGCAATTTATTAATATTCCGTTTATAATCTTATTTAATATACTAAGTAAAATCTATCTCTTAGCTTTATTAGGTTAGTTAATAACACTAACGTTAACAAATTCTTTCTCTAACTATAGTAAGAACTTAGAGAAGGTTATCTCTTCCGGCTAAATTAATTAGTGAAGTTATTATACCGCTCTTATTTATATGTTTAGATCACTATAGAAATTTTTTAGGTATTCTAGTAAATCCTCTAAACTAGAGATATCTTAGCTATATTTAATGAATATATCTATATTTTTCTAAGTTAGTTTTTCTAATTGTAAGAATATATAAATAAACTAATTAATATAGATTCTAATTATTTCCTTATCAACTATAAGCTTATTCTCCATTATAATTTATTAAATAGATTAATTAGCAGTATTATTTATAAACAGTATTAGATTAAAGAGCCAAGCTCTAGGGTATTAGTATAGCTCTATAATAACTATTATCTCATCATTAAGTCTTATACTCTCTTTTACTTCCATCATTAAGATTACTATTTATGGGGCTTCTTCTACTATTAGTTAAGTGGTATGCTATATTAGAGTTTCTTTTAATTAATAGATATAGTTAGTCTATACTACTGTATAGTTAGTAGCTTCTTACTAGAATTAAACTAACTATTGTATTATTTATTAGACCTATACTAAGGTCCTTTACTACTCTTAGTGATCTATAGAGGTATCTCTTTTATTATTAATATTAAATCTAATATAATCTATTCTTTATCGTTATTAGATCTAGTATGATCTAATCTTTATTACTAATATATCTTCTGTAATAATTCATCATTAAATTCGTACTAAGATAATTCATTCGTAGCAATCTGGACATATTCTAAGGTACTGTTCTTTATTAAGTTATCTGATTAACCCAATTTACTCCCTAGATATGTTCTAAGGTAGTCATCTTTATTAGTTCAGGGACTCAGAGGTAAGTCATACAGAAGTGGGGTAGATTTAAGGATAAATCTCGTTACTCCTAATAAGGCTTATTTAGATGATTAATAACTCATATAGAAGATTATTAAATATGAAGGGCTATAGCTGAATTGATACAATTGAATTAGGCCAGTATGCTATCTTTGATAATCTTGAAGAAGAGAAGCTATCTGGCAGGATCTGTGAGAATGAGTGTTCCCAGGTCACATGGACACATGATGACTAATCGGGTTCAACCCGTTACAATAATAGTTAGATAGTAGTAACTATAGATTTCTTCTTAGAGTAATTATATATTATATAGCCTTATTCTTTATAGTTGAAGTATTTATTTTTCTTTATTAATATAATATATTTAAAAAGAGATAAAGAAAATATAGAAAGATCCTAAAGATCCTTTAGTCTTTATTTTAGAGATAAATGATAAAATTACTATAAAGAAATAAAATCTATTTTTAATACTTTTTTTACTAATATAGATACTATTTAAATTTTCTAGATATTTATTAATTTTATAAATTAAATTAATATAAATCTGAATAAATTTCTTAATATTAGTATTTTTATCTATCTTAATGAATATTATTTAACTTTTAAATATAGATAGTTATTTTTTATAAAATTGTTTTTTCTGATTATTTAAAGAAATATTAACTTCTTCTATTAGTTATATAAATTTACTTATAAAATTATTAAAATTATTATAGGGATTTATTTTTAACTTCTAGTATTAAAAAATTATAATAATTATATAATTATTTTTTATACATATATTCTTTAGATATTTTATAATATTATCTATATCTTTATATAGATTTAAAAAGATTAATAGAAAATAAAATAATATATACTATTAAATATTTTTTATATAATAACTTTAAATATATAATATTTAGTGTATAATAATAAAGTAATAATCTATATTAACTAAAAATTTTATATAAATAGTAACCTTTTAGTTCTCAAAGTAAATAAATTTTCTATTATTTAAAAAAAGAATATTAAATATTTTTATAGATTTCTTTTTTTTTCTTAACGGATTATAGTAATATTAAATAAATTGAATCTAAAATTAAGATTATTAATAATATTAGACTTTACTAATAAAATAGTAAATTAGAGGTTCTAAAAAAGTTTATAGTATTTAAAAATAAGAGTATCTCTTTTTTTTATAGTCTACTAATTCTTTTTAATAATATAAAAGTAAATTATAAATTCCTTTTTTTATTATAGTAATATTTAATACAATATAAATTTTATCTTAACTTTTATATATAAATTAATATTAATTTAAAGCTTTTTTTTACTTTTATAGAATAGAATTAATATTATTAGCTTTTAATCTCTAAAATTAAAATCGTTATTTCTCTAATATTTTAGTAAATTTAGAATTTCCTTTTTTAAGATTATAAATTATAATATCTTACTTTTAATTTAGTTTATTAAAATTCCTCTATTATTTTACTATTTTTTTATAGATAATAATAAAAACTTTATATTATTTCTTTATTTTGATTTTTATAAATATTTAGTATATAATAATTAAGTCTAATTATTAAAAAATAAACTTAAAATAAAGTTAAGATTTAGGATTTCTAATTTTAATATCTTCTTTATTAATAATATTATTAGTAAAAATATTAGAAATATTAAAATATTCTTTTTCTTTAGTCTAATTATAAATCTTTTATTTCTTAGATAGATTAATAAAAATTATCCTAATTTATTAAATTAGTAGATCTTTAGTTCGAAATTATTTAATATAAAATATAAAAATAAACTAAAACTAATTATAATAAAGATCTATATATTATTACTCTAAAGAAAATATAGAATAAAGTTTAGTTATATATTATAAGCTATTCTAATATAGAAAAGGAGTATATCTGTTTAAATAACTAGACTTAAAGAAAAAAAGAAAAAAAGAGAAAAGAATCAAAGAGTATACTCTCTTTTTCCCTTTAAGTTATAAAATTTAGCCTAAGGCTTTTTATCTATTATTATTATATTAGTCTTCTACTTAATATCGAATATATAACCTAGGTTATATAACTTTTAAAGTTACCTAATTTATTATACCTAACTAGAATATATAATCTATTATATAATTAAATAATATATAACTTATCTAGTATATAATACTAAAATTAAGAATTCTAAATCTTAACTTTATTCTAAATTTATCTTTTAATAACTAAATCTAATTATTATATATTAAATATTTATAAAGATTAAAATAAAGAAATAATATAAAGCTCTTATTATTATCCATAAAAAAATAGTAAAATAATAGAGAAATTTGGATAAACTAAATAAAAAATAAAATATTTAAATCTATAACTTTAAAAAAAAATTCTTAACTTATTAAAATATCAAAGAAATAATAATTTTAATTTTAAAAATTAAAAATTAATAATATTAGCTCTATTATATAAAATAAAAAAAGTTCTAAACTAATATAAATTTATATATAAAAGTTAAAATAAAACTTATATTATATTAAATATTACTATAGTAAAAGAAAGAAATTTATAATCTATCTTTATACTACTAAAAAAAATTAATAAACCATAGAAAAGAAAAAAATACTATTATTTTTAAATACTATAAACTTTTTTAGAACTCTCAATTTATTACTTTATTAGTAAAGTTTAATATGACTAATAATCTTAATTTTACTTTAGCTATATTCTATTTATTATTACTAAATAAATAAATATTACTAAATAAATGGATAGATATACTCGATTGTGAAGGTACTATCTTAGTTATAGTCTACTAAGAGAAAGTAAAGAAATCTATAAAAATATTTAATACTTTATTTCTAAAGAATAAAAAAATTTATCTATTTTAAAAAGTAAAAGATTATTATTTATATAAAACTCTAAGCTAATATAAATTATTATTCTACTACTATATACTAAATATTATATATTTAAAGTTATTATATAAAAAAAATTTAATAATATATATTATCTTATTTTTTTTAATTTTTTTAAATCTATATAATAATATAAATAATATTATAGAGTATTTAAAAAATATATTTATAAAAAATAACTATAAAACTATTATAATTTCTTATTACTAAAAATTAAAAATAAATCTTTATAATAATTTTAATAAATTTATATAATAATAATATAAACTTTATAGATATAGAGTAAAAAAGGTATAAATTTATAAAAAGATAAAAAAAAGGGATATTATAATGGATTAAACCTAATTAATTATTATATATTTATATAATTTAGAAATACTTATTTTTATAAAATCCTACTAAATAGCTTCTCTTCTTTAAGATTATTAAAAATAGTATATTAATCTAGTTTAATTATATTAATCTAACTATAGTCCTTTATAGATTTACTAATTAAAGTTAATTTAAAATTCTTATAAATTATTAATCTTTTAAATACTTTATAATTTTAAAATAACTAAATATTAAATAAATCTAATAAAATCAACTCTTTTTATAGTATTGTTTTATTATTAAATACTATTTTAAAAAATATATATATAATTATAAATATTTTTTTATAAAAAGATTAACTCTACTATAATAAAAAAAAAGATCAAATCCTTTTTCTAGAAGATTATTTTAAGAGTTTTAAATTAATTTTAATATTAAGAATCCCTTTAGAGATAAATATTATAATAGTATCTATCTTAAAAAAAAAGATTTTTAAAAATCTAATTGATTATTAAATATATTAAAAATAAAAATCACTATTTAACTAGATTAAATAAATAATAAGAATTAGTAAAAAATAGTTATTTAAATTAGAAAATAGAGTCTAATAGATTATTTCTTTATTAAAAGAGATTAAAAATATTTAATAAAAATAATCTCTAAATTAGATTTCTAAATAATATATATTAATAATTTATAACTAAATATCCTAGAATTATAAAACTTTATAAAATAGTTAATATTAGATTTTATTAACTAAAATAAACTATAGATATTAGAAAATATATTAATAACTATTTAATTTATAAAAGAATCAAAATATAAAGAGATTAGATTCTTAAGTTATTATATTCTTTACTCATCTTATTATAACTCTAAAAATATATTATAATAGACTTTAAAATATTTCTAAAAGATTACTATAGTTATAATATTATCTTTATAATTATATATTAGTTTAATAATCAATTAGTATTTATTCTATATTATAAGACTACTACTATAAAATCAGTAATAATTCTGTTTTTAAATTATATAGTAAAGATTATAATAATACTAATTTTAATAATCTTTAATAGAGAAGAATAATTTATATTAGAATTTTAAATAGAGTTTTATTAAATTTTAAAAATTAAGAGAAAACTCTCTATTATATATTATCTATAAATTAATAAAAGTAAAGTAATAAATTAATATATATTATAATAATTAAAACTATATATAAACTATTATTAAGATAATTAATTAAAACTCTTTTTAATAGTAGATTTTATAATATTAATAGTCTTTTAAAAAATAATTAATAAATCCTTTTTCTTTATAAAATATAGCTATAAACTAATTATATTATTTAATTAATAAAAATAAAATCCCTTTATAGAAAATAAAAAAGATATAATAATAATATTTATAGAGTACTAATATATATATATACTCCCTCTATCTCTTAATATATCTCTATTATCTCCTAATATACCTCTCTAACTATATTAGAAAAATAAATACCTAAATTACTAAATATTAATATATTATTTTCTAATATTATATAATTATTTTAACCCTAAAATTACTAATATATTTGGTACTTCTAATCTTTATCTAATATAATAATAAAACTAAATCCCCCCTATAAAAAGTAATATAATTAATATTAAGCTCTCTCTCAACTTGAGAACTTTAGAACTTTTAAAGATCTAATCTCAGTCTTTAGAATACAATTAAAATTATAAACCTGGTCCTAAAACTCTATCTAAATATTTATCTAAATAAATAGAGATATTAAAGATATTATATAACCTAGAATAAGATCTCTAATCTAATATCTACTAAAATCGCTTTTACTATCTATATAGTATTTACTATTACTAATATAAATAAGTATCAATCCTAAAGTTATCTATTTTCTTATTAGATTATATATCCAGAGATAAAAATTATATCTAAATAATTAATTTTAATACAGTAAAACTTAAATAATATTCTATTAGTAATATACCTATATCATTATATAATATCTAATTATTTAAATATCTACCTTTCTTATATAGTTAAAGAGATATATTAGGAGGTAATAGAGATATATTAGGAAATAAAAGGAGTATATCTATAATAGTACTCTATTTATATCTAATATAAAAGATATCTAAAAAAAACCTAAAAATATATTATTAGAAAATAATAAAAATAAATAATAAAAATAAATAATAAAAATAAATAATATAAATTAATTAATATTATTATATCCTAGATTTTAAAATAGATAACTAAATCTTTATTATAATTAAAAATTAGAATATTAATTATCTTAATAGAAAACTAATAAATTTAGTAAATAAACTTTATTAAATTATAGCTAAAGAAAGAAATAAAAAGAATTCTTATTAATTAAATCTACTAAAATCTATAAAAGTATATTTAGTATTTTATATAGAGAAACTCTAAAAAGTAATAATTATAGAATTACTTTAAAAATAGATCTAAAATCTACTATTAATAGTAAAGATTTAAAAAATGATAAATAGAAAATACAATTAATTCTAGATTCTTAATTATTCTATCAAAAACTATAATATTAAATATAATAGATAGATTATAATCTAGACTTTTAATAATATCCTATAAATGACTTTATAAATATACTATAGAAAATTGAATAATTCTATAATAAATATTTTAGTAAACTTAGACTATTAAAATAACTAAATAAATAAAAGGAAACTATAGAAAATAATAAATTCCTAAAATATTATTTAGATAATAATAGACTAATTAAATTATAATAACTTTACTATTTTAAAGAACTAAAATATATCTTACTAAAGAGTTATTATATAGTTAGATTATATAATTAAATTATATATTTAATATATTATATATTAAGTATATTATATACCTATAGAATATTAAAATTATATATATAGATTACGCGATATTATATATATAATATACTTTACTATAGATATCTAAATTAGATACCTAAAGGAAATTAAGATAAATTAAGGATTAAGTAAAAGAGTATAAGACTAAAAGAATAGATTTAGTCACTAAAGGTTTCTCTTCTTCTTCTTCCTCTTTTTATACTTAATCTTTCTAAATATAAATATTTCTTATTCTTAAAAACCTAATAGATATTATAAATTATAGAAGAGTTAAATAACCCTACTTAAGATTTCTATATAAAAAAGGCTTTCCCTACTTTAACTAATTTTCTAAGAATTAGTCTTAAACTATCTCTAAATAGATTCTAATTCTATAATATTTCTTAAATATTATCTTCTTTTTCTCTCTCCGAATTATTATAATCTTACTTAAGTAATAAAATAATATACTTATAAATATATAATCTTTATATATTAATAGTATTAGATACCTTTAGTTATTAGTGGGTTTTTTATTTAGAGTATAAATATAATAGAAATTATTAGTAATACTTTTATATAATTAATTATTATTTATTAGTCTATTTATAAAATTTAGATTATATAATAAAATATTAATAATAATAAAATTATATTATTAATAAAGATTTAAATTTTATTTATTATAGATTTACTAATTTATTATATAGAAGTCTTTACTCTAAATATAGAAACTTCTAATATAATATTATTATATATAGCTTATATAAATCTTTTATTTCTCTAGTAGATTAATTTTAGATCTAATCTAAAACTAGACTATATAGATAGATATAAATATTCTCTATATATTTCTATATAATTCTAATTTTATTATCTAGAATATTACTATACAATAATTTCTAGAGATTATTATAGAAAAGATTAAGAATATAATTATAACTATATTAATTATAAATCCTTTTATCTAAAGAGTTAGCTTTCTAGATAAACTATAATATATAAAGTATATAATAGAGGTAAGAGTTTTATTTCTTATAATCTTCTTTTTTATGTAGAGTTAGTAAAAGATTTAAATCTAATTTATAGTAGATATATTTATTTTTCAGGATCTTAGTATAAAATAAGATTCTTAGTTTTAAATAGTAAAATAAAAGTGTTTTAATAGAGTTTTAACTTTTAGATAAATTTTCTTATGTTAGTAATTAATAAATAAATTATTTACTTTCTATTTAATCTTAATTTATTTTCTTTATAAATACTTTATCCTAGATATTCTTTTTTTTCTTTTTTATAATTTTTATTTTTCTAATATTTAAAAGAATCTTAAATATTTTATTATTTAAAAAATAATATATGAAATATACATAGTATAGATAATATATTTTATTATATAAGATGAAATTTATATAAATAATAAAAATAGATCTATATCTTTTCTTTTTATTATTAATTTAAAAGTGATTTATTAATATTTTTATAGACTATCTAGCTATAAGAGAAATTAGTTAGAAAAGGGTATTTTCATAATTTATAGATAAATTAGGATTATTTTAATTATTATTTTTTTAAATAGGAATCTATAAGTCTTTATATATCATTTATATTATTTTTAGAGATCTATTAGTTATATTTTAATAGCTAATATATTTATTTAACTAAATAATATCTTTTATTTCTAATATCTTAATCATTCTAGATCTCTTTAATTTTCTATTTATTATTATTTTTGAGATTAGATATTAGTAATAAATTAGGATTATTTAGATAATGATTCTATAATTTTAGTAGATTAATTAACAAGATATTATAAATAGTAGTATATTTATTAGATAATTAGAGATGATAGGTTTATTTATCTATTTTCTTAAGGATTCTAAATAGACTAATAAATTTTAGAGATAATTTTTGAATAGTCTTTTTTTAAACTTTAAATTATTTATAAATAGATTAATTAACTTATTAATTTTAAATTCTTTTCTTTCATTATAATTATTATAACAATATATTTATATTTTAGTAATAGATTACTATTAATTCTAGAGATCTTTATAGAAATATTTTATATCTTAATATAGTTATAGATTATTAATATCTTTTTTCTATCTATATTATCTCTAGGATAGAGTTAGAAATTAGGGTTATAATCTTAAAGAACCTAGAAAGAAATCTTTCTAGTTATTAAATTTAGAGAACTATTATAGATAAACTAGATATTTTAAAATAATAAAAGTTATTAAGTTTAATTTTCTCTAATAAAGTAATATAAATAATATTCTAAAATTTAATTAATATACTTTATTTAATTATTAATTTAGGGGTAAAATACTATTGAAAACTATTATTTACTTTTAGTTAAGAAATATAATTTAGATTAAAATCTATTAGTAAAGATTAAGTTTTAATTAAATATAATACTCTATAAAAGTTTAAATTATAATTGTATTTTATTATAAAAAAGTTTTATAAATTTAACTATATTTATAATTATAGATATTATTTCAAACTATCTTCTCCTTAAAAAAAAATATATATATTAATTCAGAATACTTAACTTAAAGAAAGAAAGGAAAGAAAGAGAGATCTAGATAGAAACTATCTTTTTCCCTCTAAGTTATAAAACTTAACCTAAGGCTTCTTATCTATCTTTTTTCTATCTATCTCTTCACTTACCGTTAGTTATATAATCTATATTATATAACTCTTAAGATTATCTAAATAAAGATATCTAACTTGAATATATAACCTATTATATAACTATATAATATATAATTTAGTTAGTATATAATATTGTCTTTATAAAACTATATTTTAATTTTTTTTAAAATAGTAAGTCTTTATAATTTAATTAGTCTATTATTATCTAGATAATTATTTATAAATTAATTATTTACTATAGTTTCCTTCTATATTTATAATTACCTAAAGGATCTAGACTTTATAGAATCATTATTATAGAATTCCTTAATCTTATTTATAGAGCTTTTAAAATTTTGAATAGAGTACTATATTAAATTAATATTATAATTTAGCTATTAAATTTAATATACTAATTTTCTATAATATAATTTTATATCTAAGATTCTATTGATTTTCTATTTATCTATTTCTCTAATTTAAATTAAGAGTAATAGATCTTTATAATATTTTATTAATAAAAGTATAATTATTATTTCTCTTGATTTACTAATATAAAAAATAGGGTATACTTTTATTAAAAGTAATAATTTTAGTTTAAATAAATATTCTTTTTACTTAAAATCTTATATAGTCTATTAATAATATCTAAGAATTTCTTATTAGGTCTATTTTTTAGCTAATCTTTTATTATAATAAAAATTAGATCTCCTATATTAATTTAAAATCGATTTTATAATAGTATTAATTTATTTATTAGACTAAATATTTTTATAATCTTATTATTTACTTTTTTATATTTTTTTAGATATTATATAGATAAAAAACTATATTAAAGGTTTTATAGATATTATTTTTTAGAGTTCTATAATTTTTCTAATTAAATATTATTTATAGATTATAGTCTCTTTCTATATAAAATAAGACGTTCCTTATTATATTCTATAGAAATACTAAAGCTATAAAATCTATTATAATTACATAGTCTAACTAATCTTTTTAATAATATCTAATATAGAGTTAGAGATACTAAACTATATATTAATTAGCTATTTTATTTTAATTATCTATTTATAGATAATAAGATATAGAAAGTTTCTTTTTAATTTCTAAGATTTAATAGCATTTAGTCTAGAATGTCACGTGCTAGACGAGTCACGTGTTATGTGGTCACATGATAGATCACGTGTCGAAGTCATGTGTCTGTAGTCATGTGATCTCAGGGGTCACGAGATGTGGATCACATAACTGACGGCAAGTGACGAAACGGATGGTAAAGAGATAGATAGGAAGCCTCAGACTAAGTCCCATAACCTTAAGGGAAAAAGGCAGCTCTTATCTAGATCTCTCTTTCTTTCCTTTCTTTCCTTAAGTTTAGTATTCTGAATTAATACACCTTTCTTTTTTTTAAAAAAAAGAAATCGGCTTATAATATAATACTAAACTTTACCTTATACTTTCTTTAGAGTAACACTATACAAACCTTTATTATAATTAGCTTTAGTCTACCTCTATACCTTATACTAAATAACCTCAAACCGAAGATCTACTAATCTAATAAATTAGGATAGCTCCCATTAATCTATCTAAGAAATAAAAAATCTATAGCTAAACCGAAAAAGAAGAAATCCTAAATACTTCTAATATCCTTACTAATAGTATTACTAATAAAAAAGATACTAAAACTAAAAACCTTAAATCCTGACTTTACTCCGAGCTTATCTCTTGATAGTTAGACTTAACTACTATATATGAAATATTTCTAAAGATAGATATAAAGAAATAATATAAAGTCTTTATTATTATCTATAAAAAGATAGTTAAATAACAAAGAAACCTTAATAAACTAAACCAAAAGTAAAGTACTACTATTTATAATCTAGAAAAAAAGAACTCTAATCTTATTAAGATATTAAAAAAATAATAATCCTAACTTTAGAGATTGGAAACTAATAATTTTAATACTATTCTCTAAAAGTAAGAGAAAACTTTAAATTAATATAGATTTATATATAAAAATTAAAATAAAGCTTATACTATATTAAATATTACTATAATAAAAGAAGAAAAATTAGTAATTTATCTATATATACTACTAAAAAAATTTAGTAGACTATAGAGAAAAAATAAAATATTATTACTCTTAAATACTATAAACTTTCCTAAAACCCTTAATTTACTATCCTATTAATAGAGTCTGATATTATTAATAATCCTAGTTTTAGTCTTAATATATCTAACGTTATTATAGTCTACCGAAAAAAGATAGAGAAGTCTATAAAAATATCTAATATTCTATTTCTAGATAATAGAAAGTTAGTCTATTTTAAGAACTAAGAGACTAACCGGGCCTTACAAATTATTCCATAATTACCAGACCCTGCTTACACAGGGTCCGACACCTAAAAACCAAAGACCCCCAAAAACCAAGATTTACCAAAATTCTATCTTTACTATCTAACTATTCGCTAATAAACCAGAATTTTCTAAATATAATCATATAGATCTCTCAATTAAATACTGAATTATAATCTATCCAATATAACTACCCTCCTAAATTTATACTATAGCTTACTATACTTACGAATCTAAATATTAGATTTCTTCACCTTCTGCTTCCAAATCTTAAAATTAGCCTCTAATAACGTTTTATACTCTTTACGCTTAGCATTTGTAATATTCTGGGAATTAATAATCCCCAAGAATCTTACTTATTTATATAAAGTATTAATTCTGGCTTCGCGGATATCTAAAATTGTTTATGTATTCTTGAAATTTCGACAATATTCATTATTAGTAATTAAAACTGATTTAAATCTTTTAGATAGTTTATCTAATATGAATTAAACCTCACTTAGATCCTCTATATCTTAGATATAATCTACTTTTTTTTAAATTTCCGAGATTTCTTAGGTATATTAAATAATAATGAAGTTAGTAAAGATTACTTAGAGTTTAAAAAACTATATTATAATATATATTTTAGTAAAGTATCTAATACTATACTCGGATTAATAAACTATAAATCTATTAATTTAAATCTAAGTATAATAGTCCTTAGTTTAAAAGTTTTCTTCTGAATATTATAGATTAAAGCTAAAAATTTATTCTTAGTAAACTTCTGATATCCCGTTTAGATTATAAATTCAATAGCTTCAAAGTGCTAATATTTAAATATATTAAATACCCTAATATTAAGCGGTTATAAAAAATAGCTTAAATGAGATAGTAAAAAAAATATTAGAATATTGTTATCTTCATAAATTTTTATAAATTCTTTAGTAAAATATAATCTAAATTAGTTATAAAGAAGTAGATGTTTAGAACCCTGGGTTAGAGGTTTCGTTTATTTATGGAATTTTCTAATCTATTAAATAGCTAAAATATTATTTATATAACTAAAATCATTGATCGCTAGATACTTATTATATTTAAGTATATTAAACTAACGTTCAAGAAAGTTTTTAGTACTTAGAATAATTAATAGTAGGTATATAAAACCATCTGCTAAGATAGCTTTAATAATAGTAACTAATTCTTAATTAGTAATATTTCTATTGAAGATTTTATACTTTGGTTTATAGATAATAATCTATTGATCTTTTCTAATATTAATTCGGAATCTAGTCTCATTAAAATTATAGATATTATATTATTGAATACTATATTATTCGATAGCCTAGATATATTTCCGAAATTAATCATTAGTATAGTTTCTGTTATACGCTTGTGAATATTTAATATCGATAGCCTTTTTTTGATAGCTGTAGTATTTAGGATATCGTTTTAGGAATTATTTAACCCAATAGGGATTGATAGTAGGTAAGTTGGTTGATGGATCGGAATAGGATTCTTTAAGAATTGAATTCGCTGCAGTATAGATTTATGACTGGTTTATTAGGATTCCCGTTTTATTGAACCAATTAATGAATCTGTATAATCTAGCTTCTTGTGCTGGATTTAATTTGTGACTGTTGGGGGGGTGTTTAGTAGTCGGTTTAATACCTTTCGTACAATTCCGGAGGGCTGTGTATAGAACCGTGAATTTACGCGATAATGTGGCGAGATTGGGTTTTTTCTAGGTTTTTAACACACCCAGGGCATTAATAATACGGGCTTCGGTTTCGGAATTAAATTTGGTTATCTTGGTGGGTAGAAATTGATGGTTGAATGGGGAAGAATAAATTTTGGTAAATCTTGGTTTTTGGGGGTCTTTGGTTTTTGGGTGTCGGACCCTGTGTAAGTAGGGTCTGGTAATTATGGAATAATTTGTAAGGCCCGGTTACTATCTATATAAAACTTATAGTTAATATAGACTATTACTTTATTATTATATATTAAATATTATATATTTAGAGTTATTATACTAAAAAGACCTAATAGTATATATTATCTCATTTTTTATTAATTTTCTTAAATCTATATAAAGATATAGATAATATTATAGAATACTTAAAGAGTATATTTATAAAAAGTAACTATAAAACCGTTATAGTTTTTTAATATCAGAAATTAAAAATAAATCTTTATAATAATTTTAATAATTTTATTAATAAATTTATATAAATAGTAGAAGAAGCTAATATTTTCTTAGATAATCGGAAAAACGAACTCTATAAGAAACTATTATTTATATTTAAGAGTTAGATAATATTCTTTAAAATAGATAAGAATACTAATATAGAAAAATTTATTAAAATCTATATTAACTTAATCTATAAAATTAATAAATAATTAGAAAACTTAAAAGGCTTCTATATTAGCGGAAAGAATATTAATAGTAAATCTTGCTTCTCTATAGTAACCTTATTATTAATCTCTAAGATAAAAACTAAAGAATTTTTAAGATCTTTCTATATCTCTTTATCTATCTCTAAATAAGTTATATTAATAAAGGAAGGTAAATATTTTAACTATAAAGAATAGAACTATATAATATATAATTATCTTAAAAAGAAATCTATAGTTATTATTATCTAACTAATAATAGATTTAGTAAGACTCAAAAAATCTAATAATTTAGAAAAAGCCCTTATCTAGACGAAATCTCTTTTTTAAATAGATTGAAAATATCTCTTTTTATATTAAATCTATAGAAATTATTTAGAAACCCTTAGAATAGCTTAATCTTTAATATAGAACTTATTCTAAATAGATAATCTTTCTTAATTTCCATATTAAGGAATATTAGAGTAGATAGATTAATCTTTATTAATACTATATTAGTAAGACTATTAATCTAATATAGGATTTAGACTCAATAGTTACTAAAGGAATATCCTATAAATAGATTTAATAGTAAAGTATCTAAATCTATTAGTTATATTATAATTTTTACTATAATAAAAAAAGAAAAGTTAGTAATTTATTTCTATATTACTAAAAGAAATTAATAAACTATAAAGAAAAAGTAAAATACTATTATTCTTAAGTACTATAAACTCTCTTAAAACTCCTAATTTACTATTCTATTAATAAAACCTAATATTATTAATAATCCTAATTTTAACTTTAATTTATTTAATATTACTATAATCTACTAAAAAAAAATAGAAAAATCTATAAAAATACTTAATATCCTATTTTTAAATAATAGAAAACTAATCTATTTTAAAAACTAAAAAATTACTATTTATATAAAATTTATAGCTAATATAAACTATTACTCTACTATTATATACTAAATATTATATATTTAAAGTTACTATATTAAAAAATCTAATAGTATATATTACTTTATTTTCTATTAATCTTTTTAAATCTATATAAAGATATAGATAATATTATAAAATATTTAAAAAATATATTTATAAAAAATAACTATAAAACTATTATAACTTTTTAATATTAGAAATTAAAGATAAATCTTTATAATAATTTTATTAATTTTATTAATAAATTTATATAACTAATAGAAAAAACTTATATTTCTCTAAAAAACTAAAAAGATAAATTCTATAAAAAACTATTATCTATATTTAAGAGCTAAATAATATTTTTTAAAATAGATAAATATACTAATACTAAGAAATTTATTAAGATTTATATTAATCTAATCTATAAAATTAATAAATAATTAGAAAACTTAAAAAATATTTATATTAGTAAAAAGAGTATTAGTAATAAATTCTATTCTTTTATAGTAACTTTATTATTAACCTCTAAAATAAAAATTAAAGATTTTTTAAGATTTTTCTATATCCTTTTATTTTTCTCTAAATAAACTATATTAATAAAGAAAGATAAATATTTTAGCTATAAAGAATAAAACTATATAATATATAATTACCCTAAGAAAAAACTTATAGTCACTATTATCTAACTAATAATAGATTTAGTAAAACTTAAAAAACTTAATAATTTAAGAAAAGCCTTTATTTAGATAAAATCTTCTTTCTAAATAAATTAAAAATATCTCTTTTTATATTAAATCTATAAAAATTACTATTTTAAAAAACTAAAATATATCTTACTAAGAGATTATTATATAGTTAAGTTATATAATCGGATTATATATTAAGTATATTATATATTAAGTATATTATATATTATAGGATATTAAAATTATATATATAGATTACAGGATATTATATATATAGAGTATTTTATTATAAGTATCTAAACTAGATACCTGAAGGAAGTTAAAATAAACTAAGAATTAAGTAAGAGAATATAGGATTAGAAGAGTAGATCTAGTTATTAGTTCTTTTTCTCTCCTTCTTTCTTTTTTCTTTATGCTTAGTATTTTTGATGAATATATTTCTTGATCTTAGGAACTTAGTAGATATTATATAAACTCTATAAAATCTTAAATAAAGAAAGATATTTATTTAAGCTAAAATTATTACTCTTAATAAAAGTATACTCTATTTTCTATATTAATAAACTAAAGAAAGTAATAACTATACTTTTATTAATAGAATAATATAAAAATTCTCTATCTTTAAGTTAGATTAAAGAAATAAATAAATAGAAAATGAATAAGATCCTTAATATAAAATTATACTATAGAAAACTGATATATTAAATTTAATAGCTAAGTTATAATATTAATTTAATATAGTACCTTATTAGGAACTTTAAAAACTCTATAAATAAGATTAAAGAGTTCTATAATAATTATTCTATAAAGTTTAGATCTCTTATATAATTATAAGTATAGAAGAAAACTATAGTAAATAACTAATTTCTAGATAATTATCTAAATAATAATAAACTAATTAAACTATAATAACTTTACTATTTTAAAAGACTGAAACATAGTTTTATAAAGAGAATATTATATATTAAATAAATTATAAATTATATAATTATATAATAGATTATATATGAGAGTTATATATCTATAGTTATATAATCTTAGGGATTATATAATATAGATTATATAACTGA
This sequence comes from Penicillium olsonii, assembly GCA_911174995.1. NCBI lineage: Eukaryota > Fungi > Ascomycota > Eurotiomycetes > Eurotiales > Aspergillaceae > Penicillium > Penicillium olsonii. The sequence continues at coordinate 55,678 of CAJVNO010000077.1, forward strand.
TAGTAAGTGATAAGACAGATAATGAAGAGATAGATTAGAAGTCTCAGGCTAAGTCCTATTGTCATGTACTAGACAAGTTACATGTTACGTGGTCATATAATAGGTCATGTGTCGAAGTCATATGTCTGTGGTTATGTGATCCCAGGGGTCACATAATGTGAATTATATGACTGACGGTAAGTGATGAGATAGATAGCGAGAAGAGATGGATGAGAAATCTTAGGTTGAGTCCTATAACATTAAGGGAAAAAGGTAGCTCTTACCTGGAGCTCTCTTTCTTTCCTTTCTTTCCTTAAGTTTAATATTCTGAATTAATATATCTTTCATTTTTTAAGGAGAAGTCAGCTTATAATATAATATTAAACTTTACTTTACACTTTCTTCAGAGTAATATTATATAGATCTTTATTATAATTAGCTTTAATCTACCTCTATACCATATACTAAATAATCTTAAACCGAAGATCTACCGATCTGATAAATTAAGATAGCTCCTATTAATCTATTTAAAAAATAAAAAATCTATAACTAAACTAAAGAAAAAGAAACCCTAGATACTCCTAATATCTTTACTAATAGTATTATTAACAGAAAAGATATTAAGACTAAAAACCCTAAACCCCGACTTTATTCTAAACTCATCTCTTAATAGTTAGACTTAATTACTATATATTAAATATTTATAAAGATAAATATAAAGAAATAATATAAAACCTTTATTATTATTTATAAGAAAATAATTAAATAATAGGAAAATCTTAATAAATTAAATTAAAAGTAAAGTACTACTATTTATAATCTAGAAAAAGAAAACTCTAATTTTATTAAAATATTTGAAGAATAATAATTCCGATTTTAGAGATTAGAAGTTATTAACTTTAATACTATTCTCTAAGAGTAAAAGAAGGTTTTAAACTAATATAGATTTATATATAAGAGTTAGAATAAAGCTTATACTATATTAAATATCATTATAGTAAAGGAAAAAAAGCTAATAATTTATCTTTATACTATTAAAAGAAATTAATAAGCTACAGAGAAAAAATAAAATACTATTATTCTAAGTACTATAAACTTTTTTAGAACTTTTAACTTACTACTCTATTAGTAGAGTCTAATATTACTAATAATTTTAGTTCTAGCTTTAATATATCTAATATTACTATAGTCTATTAAAAGAAGATAAAGAGATCTATAAAAATACTTAATACTTTATTTCTAAATAATAGAAAGTTGGTTTACTTTAAGAACTAGAAGACTATTATCTGTATGAAATTTATAGCTAATATAGATATTTATCCTACTATTATATATTGAATATTATATATTTAAAATCATTATATTAAAAAGGCCTAATAGTATATATTACTTTATTTTTTATTAACTTTTTTAAATCTATATAAGAATATAGATAATATTATAAAATATCTAAAAAGTATATTTATAAAAAGTAACTATAAAGCTATTATAATTTCTTAATACTAGAAGTTAAAAATAAATCCTTATAATAATTTTAATAACTTTATTAGTAAATTTATATAACTAATAAAAAAAACTAATATTTCTCTAGATAATTAAAAAAACGAACTTTATAAAAAATTACTATTTATACTTAAGAGCTAAATAATATTCTTTAAGATAAATAAGAATACTAATACCGAAAAATTTATTAAAATCTATATTAATTTAATCTATAAAATTAATAAATAATTAGAAAATTTAAAGAGTTTCTGTATTAATAGAAAGAGTACTAGTAATAAATCTTACTCCTTTATAGTAATTTTATTATTAACCCCTAAAATAAAAACTAAAGAAATTTTAGGATCTTTCTATATCCCTTTATCTACTTTTAAATAAATTATATTAATAAAGGAAGATAAATATTTTAACTATAAAGAATAAGGCTATATAATATAAGATTACTCCAAAAAGAAATCTATAATTACTATTATCTAACTAATAGTAGACTTAGTAGAACTTAAAGAATCTAACGATTTAGGAAAAGCTCTTATTTAGATAAAGTCTCCTTCCTAAATAGATTAAAAGTATCTCTTTTTATATTAAATCTATAAAAATTATTTAGAAATCTTTAAAATAGTTTAATCTTTAATATAACGTTTATTCTAAATAAATAATCTTTCTCGATTTCTGTATTAAGTAATATTAAGATAGATAGATTAATCTTTATTAATACTATATTAATAGGACTATTAGTTTAATATAGGATTTAGATTTAATAGTTATTAAAGGAATATTCTATAAATAGATTTAATAGTAAAGTATCTAGACCTATTAGTTATACTATAGTTTTTACTATTTATATAGATAGATATATTTAGTAATAGATCTCTATATTAGTTATAGATTTAAGAAAATATAATCTAATTTTTAGATAACTCTAGTTTGTTGAAAATAATATCTTTCTAGATTATAGATATTAATAAATAATCTAGTTTTATAAAGTATCTCTTTTTAAAGAAGTTATAAACTAGATAGTAGTATTTATCTTTATTATAATCTTAAAGAATCTACAAAACAATATAATTTATTAGCTAGATACTAATTAATGAGATAAGTTGATAAAAAAGTAAAGATCTAGAAAAGTAGATCTTTATTGTAATGAAGAAGAATGTTGATATTTATTACTTTATTATTATTAAGATAGCTAATAGTAGACTATTAATTTAAAGAAGATATAATAGAATTTAGATAATATAACTCTTTTATAGATATTAATTTTTATTATTCTTAAACTATAATATTTTATTAATATTAGTATAGTTAGCTCTAAAATATTCTATTAATTAGAAATAAGATTATAAATTAATCTTAAGATTAAAGTTTTTATAATCTTTTTTTATAAAATTAATAATATTCTAAAAGCTAAAGAAACTGAAGATCTTAAAAAAATAAAAATCCTAAAAATCTTACTAGTTAAATATTATAATCTATTAGATATATTTCTAAAAAGGAAGTCTAATGAGTTACTGCTATAATAAAAAAAAGTAGACTATAATATTATTTTATAAAAGAAAACTAATCTAAAGTATTATCTATTATATAAGCTATCTATAGAAGAATTTTAAGAAACTAAGAAATATATATTAGAAAATTTAGATAAAAGATTTATTGTCTCTAATTCCTCTTTTTATATATTACTAATTCTTATAATAAAAAAATAAAATAAGGGACTTTATTTCTGTGTTAATTACTGAAAATTAAACACTATTATAAAAAAAACTATTATCCTTTACTCTTAATTAATAAAATAAGATTCTTTATAAAAATTAATATTTAGTAAGGTTTCTATAGGATTAGAATAATAGAAAAAACTAAGGATTTAACTATATTCTAGATTTACTATAGATTATTTAAATATAAAGTGATACTATTTAGATTAATTAATAGATTAATAATATTTTAATAATTTATAAATAATATATTAAAGGATTATATAAATAAATATATTATTATATTTATAAATAATATCCTTACTTATAGTAAAACTGTTGAACAGTGAGTCACATAACCATCTATCATGTGAGATCACATGTCATACCACGTGAGTGTCATATTATATGTGGTATGTCACATGACATATTACATAACTTGTTATTTGACTTATTATATAATCTATACTCGACCTTTCTTTTACCTCACCTTTCTCTCTTTTTCTTTTCTCTCTCCAGATATAGAATATAGCTTTACTAATTAATATCCATCTACCATAGTTATTTTCTATTAGATTATAAAGCTTTTTACTAAATCTATTTTACTAGATTAGATCTAGTTTCCTATTTTAGTTATTTTTTAATATCTTACAACTAATAATCTTATATATCCTAAAATCTTTAGATCTTTGAGCTTTATAACTTACTATATATCAAATAAGTTCAATCTTTTGCCCTACACTCTACTATATATTCCTAATACTATTTATTAAGAATCCTATATCTTATTAAGTCTTAACTATATACTTTTATAAAAAAACTATACTAACGAAGGAGAGATTTAATATTTAAATATATTATTCAGAATTAATATTTTTTTCTATATTCAGTTATATTTAGTAATATAACTATCCTTATATCTATCTTTATTATTATCTTATATTTATCTTATTTTATCTTTTATTTTAGTTTTATCTATTATAGAGACTAAAAGCGTTTATAAAAAATATCTCGGTTATAATACAAATATGTATATTACCTTTTCAAAAGAGATAAGCTTCTTTAATAAGATTAAAAAGCTTAAGGATAAAAAAAATTAATTAATTTAATTCTTAAAGTTTAGAGTTATTTTAAAATTATATTATAAATTTTATATTAAAATCTTCGATAGGAAATTATTAATCTTTTATATTTATTAAAAGAAAGAGTATATTATAAATAAGATTCAGAAGTTTATTTATAAGAAGTATATAACTAAGAATTAATGAAATAATAAATATAAAAAGTAGCTAAAAAATCTATTTTAAAAGCATCCAATTTTTCAAAAACTTAATAATTTAGCAAATTAGAAGAAAAAGAGAGAGAGTGATAAATTTAAAGATTTCTATAAAGTTTATATCTACTACAAAATTATATATAATCAAATTATTGTTTATATAGAATCTTATATTAATTTTCTCTATTAATAGAAGATTAAAAGGATTAAGTCTCTTTACTAAGTATTTACTACTCTAAAGCAAACCTACAAAATTTTTTCGATATATTATTTAATTATTTATTATATCATTTAGGATAATCTTAAGTATAGATTTAGAAATTTATTCTAAAAGTATATTCGTAAATTCTAAAAACTAAAAGTGAGCTTTAAGGAATCTTTCAGATTAATAATAAATAAATTCAATATAATCCTCTTTATAAAATTATTAACTTCGAATCCGAATCTTTACACCTAGTTATTTATCACTAAGAATAAGAAGATAATCTTTAAAGAAAAAATATTTAATAAGTTTCTTATTAATAAGATTAGTAAAAAGGATCTCAATAAGCTTAGTAAATCGAATTCTAGAGGTCATAATACTATTATAATATTTATAACAGATTTAAAGCCTAATAGTAAGGGTAAAAATAAAGATAATAAGAAGGTTAACTTAACTAATAATAAGAAAGATTCGAAGTTTAATAATAAAAATAAAAAATTCTATAAGTTTCATAAATAGTAGTTATTCTATATAATATCTTAATATAAGATCTTAAAGGGGAAAGAGAGATTAGATATAGTAAATATTACTAATCTAACCCCTATATCCTAGATAGTACTCTTATACTTTTAGTAGATTGGAATGGAGGATCTTTTACTATTAAATACTTTCTTCAGATTTTCCTAGATCAAATTTATTATATAGTTTCTAAATTTAACAGAGTAAGTTAGTCCTAATAACTGGATGCTTGATTTAGGAGCATTAAAGTATTTTATATTATTCTGAAGTATTTTTTTCTCTTTTAAAGAGTACTACTATAAGATATATATTATTATAAATAATATTTATTATACTAAGGGATATAGTGATATTGAATTAATTATAAGATCTAAATTAAATTAATCTTACTTTATTTTTAAAAAGATTTAGTTAGTCCTATAGCTTAATAACAATCTAATTTTAATAACTCAACTAAAGAAATCTAGTTACTAAATTCTCTTTAAAGACAGTAAAATAATTATCTCCGATAAATTCAATAAAATTATTTTATAAACTAAATAGCATAGTAAACATTATTAGATTATATTATTTACTAACACATTAGTAGTTATAACTACTCTAATAAAGATAGAGAAAGCTACCTATTCCTATAATCCCATCATTAGACCAGATCTTTATTCTTTACTACTACATACCATAGTAAAGATAAATATACTAATTATAATCAATCTTATTTACCACTGAGCCTATCATACTAGTAAAGATTAAGTTAGAAAGATAAAGTAATTAGTAATTAGTATTAATCTTAAAAAGAGTAAAGGTATTACTTTTCCCTACATTCTATATATTTCTATAAAAAGAAAGTAGTTACTATTTAGTAAAGAGTGTTAAATTTGAATCTATCTAAGTAATCTAATTTATATCGATATCTGCAGTCTGATCTCCATTACTAGGTATAGTAGAGAGAATATATTTATAACTCTTATCGATGATATATTATATTTTATATAGATCAGCTTACTTAAATATAAAAGCGAAGTAATTAATATTGTTGAACGGCGAGTCACGTGACCACTTATCACGTGAGGTCACATGAAATATCACATGATATGTCATCTGACTTGTCATGTGATCCATACTCGACCTTTCTTTCGCCTTACCTTTCTCTCTCTTTCTTTCCTCTCTCCAGACGCAGAATACAGCTTTACCAGTTGATATCTATCTACTATAGTTGTCTTCTATCAAAAACCCTTAAAGATTATTACTGATATATATATAAGATTCTAGAGAAATTATAAATAGCTAATTTATAAGTGGTTATTAATAAATATAAGTTTTTAATATAAAGAACTAAATTTCTCGGATTTATTATTAATATATAAAGTATTGTAGTTAATCTTGAAAAGATTTAGATTATTTAGAATTAAAGATCTTTTAATATAGTAAAGAATATATAGAATTTCTTTAGATTCTATGATTTTTATTAATAATTTATATAACACTATAGTAAGATTTTTAAATCTTTATATTGATTAACCTATAAAAATACTAATTAGGAATAGAGTAAGAAGTATAAGATTACTTTTTAATAGATAAAGAATACTTTTTTAGTTGTACTAATTCTATAATATTATAATCTAACTTTTCTAATCTATTTAGAGATAAATACTTCTGATGGTATTATTAAGGTAGTAATTGATAGAAGGCAGCTAAGGTGAGATGGATATCAACTGGCAAAGCTGTATTCTGGCGTCTTGGAGAAAGGAAAGAAAGAGAGTGAAGGCAAGGCGAAGAAAAGGTCGAGTATGGATCACATGACAAGTCAGGTGATATGTCAGATGATATGTCAGGTGACATACCCCATGTGACATACCACTCACGTGACATGACATGTGACCTCACGTGATATATGGTCACGTGACTCGCCGTTCAACAGTAATAATCTAATATAATAAGAATAATAATTTTTAGTATTTAATAATATTTTTCTTAAAAATAATATAATTAATAGAACTAAACTATAAAATATAAAATAAAAAATTATTAGTTATAGTATACATACTATAAGAATAGAGATTTAAATTATTTAATTTAGTAATAGTTAAATCTCTTAGTATTTTAATAAATTATTAATCTCTAGAATACTTTATAAAGAATCGATAACTAAATTAATAATAGATATACTAGACTAAGTTCTTATTTTAATTCTGTTTTATTATTAAATATTGATCTAGGAAAAAGAATATAATTACTAATATACTATTATAAAAAGATATTCTTTATATTAATAATAGTAAGTAAACTATTAAAATCCTTAAAGATTAGTTTAAGAATTTAATAAAAAAAATAAATACTAAATAGCTATAAATAATTATATTTATTCTTTTTAGGGATAGTGATAGTAAAGATTCATTATTAGTAGAATTCTTAAATATTATTAATAGAGTTTTATAGGTAAATAGAGAGGATCTAATATTATAGAAGTATTATGATTTAGTAAATATTAATAGTTTTATATAGACTATATAGAATAGATTACTTCCTTACTATAATAAATTAGAAGTACTAGATTTAGATAATCTTAGAGTAAGACTCTTAAATAAAATATATTAATAATCTTTAATCGCTTACTTTAGTATTAAAAAACTAAAGAGATTAGTCTCTGTTTAATACTATTAATATAGGTAAACTATAGATATAAAGTAATATATTAATAATTATTTGATTTATAAATGAATAAAGATATAGTGGGATTAAACTCCTAGATTATTATATCCTATTAAGATTCTAAATTAATTATAGGAATATCTTATAATAGATTTTTGATCTTTCTTAAAGGATAAATATAGATTTAATATAATTTTTATGATTATATATAAATTAATAAAATAATCTATCTTTATTCTCTATTATAAAGAAATAAATATAAAAGAAATGGCCTAATTATTTATTAATAATATTATTAGAGTTATTAATATTCCTATCTTAATTATATTAGATTATAGAGAATAATTTATCTCTAAATTCTAGATTAAATTCTATTAAATCCTAGGAATTAAAAAGAAACTCTTTATATCTTATTACTTATAGATAGATAGTTAGAGTAAAATTATAAATTAATATATAGTTTAATATCTCCAATCCTATATCAAATATTATTAAAAAGATTAATTAGAATATTTAGCTATAATAGATTTTATAACTTTAGTATTTTTATAGAATACGATAAAGAACTTTTTATTTTATATAGAAAGAGACTATGATTTATTAATAATATTTAATTAGAAAGATTATAGAACTCTAAAAGATAATATCTATAAAACCTCCAATATAGTTTCTTATCTATATAATATCTAAAAGGATATAAAAAAGTAAATAATAAGATTATAAGATTATTAAGCTAAATAAATAAATTAATACTATTATAAAATCGATTTTGATAAAAAAGACCTAATTTTTATTATAATAAAAAACTAACTAAAAGATAGACTTAATAGAAAACTTTCCGATATTACTAATAGACTATATAAGATATTAAATAAAGAAGGATATTTATTTAAACTAAAATTACTATCCTTAATAAAAGTATACTTTATTTTCTATATTAGTAAACTAAAGAAAGTAATAACTATACTTCTATTAATAAGATAATATAAAGATTCTCTATCCTTAATTTAAATAGATAAGATAGATAAATAGGAAATCGATAAAATCCTAAATATAAAATTATACTATAGAAAACTAATATATTAAGTTTAATAACTAAATTTTAATATTAATTTAATATAATACTCTATTAAAAATTTTAAAAACTCTATAAATAAGATTAAGAAGTTCTATAATAATGACTCTATAAAATCCGGACCCCTAAAGTAATTACAAATATAAAAGAAAATTATAGTAAATAATTAACTCCTAGATAATTATCCGGATAATAAACTATAATAACTTTACTATTTTAAAAGATTAAAATATAGTCTTATAAGAGGAATATTATATATTAGATAAATTACATATTATGTAGTTATATAATAGATTACGTATTGAAGTTATATATCTATAGTTATATAATCCTAAAGGTTACGTAATATAAATTATATAACTGACGGTAAATAATAAGATAAATAGCGAGAAGAGATAGATAAGAAATCTCAGGCTAAGTCCTATGACCTTAAAGGAAAAAGGCAGCTCTCACCTGGAGCTCTCTTTCTTTCCTTTCTTTCCTCAAGTTTAGTATTCTGAATTGATGTACCTTTCTTTTTTCAAGGAGAAGTCGGCTCGTGATACCTATAACTTTAAGGGAAAAAGATAGCTCTCACCTGGATCTCTCTTTCTTTCCTTTCTTTCCTTAAGTTTAATATTCTGAATTAATACACCTTTCTTTTTTTTCAAGGAGAAGTCGGCTCGTGACAGAAATAAGAAAGTCCTAGGGGACTTTCATATCTTATAGCATTTCTGTAAGATAACCGAATAATGATCTGTCAACTAATCTGTATCTTTATATACATAAGTTATAATATAGTAATATCGCATAACCTCTGCCTTTGTTCCCATAGAGGATGGAATCTTCTGGGATCTTCTATGTTGCATCTATGTCCTTGGTTCAAACCTCCTGCTCCTGCGGAGTTAGAGATTCACATGCGAATCGCTGGTGTATCGCCAACACTTCGTTCTGACATTGTATGAAGTCAGGACTTCTTACACATGTCTATGTGACCTGGGAACACTTATTCCCATAGATCCCACCAGATAGCTTCTCTTCTTCAAGATTATCAAAGACAGTATATCGACCTAGTTCAATTGCATCAATTCAGCTACAGCCCTTCACATAATATATGTAATACATAGGAATGTAGGTTAAAGGTAGGAATGGAGGGGAGTAGGATTATACAAATTTACCAGGTCGCCAAAACTGGAGGTTATGCATTTTCAATTACTATGGTATTACCAGTATTGTAGCGAAATCACCTGCCCATAATAGCGGCCAATGGGAAAATTACATTGCATGTGTAAAATTAGTCGGAATGTGTGTGCCCGTAGTCGATCTCTAGAAGGCAGACTTTCACATATATTGTTTCCGGACCTCCCATTGGCTAGAATCGTACTATCCTATAAAAAACACTAGCGTGTGTGCCGGTACACAGTCGAAAAACGTGTGCCGTTAGTTGAATCCTTAGAATGATGTCACAAGAACCTTTCATGTCCCAGGCCTGTTTCCTTGGGTTGTCGAACCTGGTTATTCTCCATCGAATCGCTGGTGTATCGTTGGCGATTCGTATGGACCTTGTACGAAGTCAGGACTTCTTGCATACCGGGTTGGGTCCGGGCTTACTGGGCTGGTGCGGAAGTCTACCCACACCGCGTGAGGACACCGCTGGGTCTTTCTGCCGGATTCAGGACAGATTAGTCATTCCCGCGATAAGCATCCATGGATAAGGAAAAAAAACCTCAAAGGTTACCAACTTCATCTCACCACTTTCTCGGTCCATAATCATGGGAGTCCAAAAAAAGACTCGCAAGTTTGCCCTTGCTAAGCGAGCCATCTCAATGCGGGATAATCGACTGTAAGAGACCTCCGTTCGCAGGCCTTCCTACTTGCTAATCGTTGAACGCTAGGAAACAAAACCAAGAAAAGACCGAGAAAGGCAAACAGGCGAAGGATGACCTGATCAAGGAGGCGTAAGTGGACTGGATACAATCAGTGGCGCATTGCTCACTCCTCTCTAGCCCACAGGCGCCTTCGTCGATGTTCTTCCAGTACAATACTGCCCTTGCGCCACCCTACTCAGTTTTGGTTGACACCAATTTCATCTCGCACACCATCCAACATAAACTCGAAGTGATCCCAACAATGATGGATTGTCTTTACGCCAAATGTATCCCAATCGTGACCGACTGCGTTCTAGCCGAACTCGAAAAGCTCGGCCCGAAATACCGACTCGCGCTGCGGGTGGCCAAAGATCCTCGATTTGAGAGAGTCAAATGCGACCACAAGGGAACATACGCCGATGATTGCTTGGTGGATCGTCTCATCAAGCATCGCGTTTACATCGTAGCCACGAACGATCGTGATCTCAAGAGACGGATTCGGTACGTCATGTACCCTCGCACCGCGACATGCTTCTAACACTACTACCAGCAAGATTCCCGGCGCACCGATAATGAGTGTAGCGCGTGGAAAATATGTGATTGAACGACTTCCTGACGCCCCCGAGAAATGAGCAATGCTTTTGTTGCGCCATTGATATAATACCCGCCAGTTGTGCCATCGCGAAGGATACGCAACCAGGCACATCAATCTACTTGTTTTGTTCCTAGCTCAATCGTGCGCTGTTTCAAGGATATCTACTGCCCACAGTCGACCGCGGTTCACTCCCATACGATGCTGAATAGGGGCGGCTGGCATACACTGAGGACCATGCCGTGTCTTTGACATGTAGAGCTGGTACCTTGCCACTAAGATTTTGAGCGCTGCGTAGGCCATGGCACGATCTCCTGTCAGCTGGATTTCTGACCATGGAGCGAGCCCCTGCTGCAGTGCTCGAATACTCTCGACCTTCGCTACTTTTCGCTTGAGGTCCTCGACTACCCAAGTGCTGCTTCTGTTGTCATATTTATCACGTATCATATCCGGTTAACAGTTGAGAAACTACATCCTCCAAGAGCCACCTTTTGCCAAAGCTCTGGATCAATTTTTGTCGCGACATCATGACGTGTAGCGGGGGTAGCTTGGCCAGAGGTGGTAAGTCACAGCCTCTGGGCGCCGCGACATCACGAAGCTGTTGGAGCATCCTGAGGGAGTACAGAACAGCCTGTACCTGGGCAAGTAGGTGGATGTCTGCCCAGCCAGTACTCCCTTCCATGTACCCATGCGTAAGGAAACTCTCCAATTGTTGACCACTGGGTACTGTGTTTGATGTCTCATAGATCTCAGCGAGGGCGAATGAGAACCAAAAGCTTTCTGCATCAGGATTAAAAACCTCCTGTGCTCGAACAAGGCGTCGGCGTAGCAGTTGCATGTCCGATGCCATAATTGTGTCGTCCAGTGTGACTTTGTCAGCGACAATTCTTCCGCCTCTGCGAACAAACTCATATATAGCCGTAAATTGACTACCGCGGGAGGCGTTGAAGGCAGCGTAACCGAGGCGTCTATATCTTTGACCCTGCTCCCAAGCGCACCGTCTGCCAGGATCTTCATTCAGTACACCAAGATACACATGCAGACTCTCATCAGAGCAGTAAGTGTCGGGGAGTGCATATTGCCAATACAACTCGGAGACTCTAGGGTCCATCAACTGTGGCTGTTCAGCCCTACCTGCCGATTGCCGATCTGTGGGATGGTGATATTCCCGGAGGAACTCATAGTATTCTGATGAAAGCTCAGTCCCTTCGACCTTGGATTTACGAATGGCCTCGGCAAACCGTAAATGAGGATCTCTGGTTAATTCAAACCCGAAACGCTGGATGTTTGTGATGCCCAATCGTACTGATAGATCAGAAGGACAAATGCGCAGTCCTTGGATTTGTGGCTCGACGGGATCCCAGACACGCGTCGGTGACTGTACTGAGTCCAGGAACAACACCGAACCAGAGGATCCAAGGTCGTGCAGCAGGAGATCAGAATCGTCTGTCAGTACCGCACAGCCAGTCAGCCTTGACACACGAGCACACTCAACATCTGCCTCCCCAGGCACCATCATCGTGATCGCTGCCCAAGGATACTCAATCCCCTCGAGACAGTTGATGTCATGGTGAATTTCCTTCTGAATCACGTCCTTACTCCACCGGTACTGCAGGTCTTCGCAGACCGCCGAGACCATGAAGGGATTCTCTGGAAGACCTCTTCGCCCTCGAGGTAAGCCTCGGCTGCACCAGACCTGTCCAGGCTCAGTTGCAAGGACATCGCGACATCCTGATGCAGCTGGAAGTGATAGATTTCGACGAGCCAGAGTCAGTCGATGCCGTGATTTCTCCATGCGGGACACACGGGTCTTTCGCTTGGCCAGAGGCAATGCCCCATCAAAGCAGATGCGGTGTCTGGCGAGACTGTCAGCGCCGAAATCACACCGCGTGGGCCCAATCAACTTGCATCGTTACACCCAGCCTGGCGAGCTCTAACAAAAAACTCCCGACTCCGCGACTTATTTCATCACAGGAGGGCTGGTAGTCCAAAATATCACAGTTTGGGTCCATCCAACCTAGAAGTCGACGATGGACATGATATACTAGACTGGGTCCATCAATGACCACCTCATGCTTACCGTCCAAGAACACGGTATCGGCATATGGAAGCAGATGCTTGGTGAGGTATGGAATGCCCATCATGCACTGAGGTTATGTTTCTGCCAGCTACTTCCATGTGCCAATGTGGGTTTTTGTGGTGGTAACATTAGTCATCCGACATCAGATTGATGCCCAGGTGGATGGATGGATGGAGCCCTAGAGTCCTCGTGAGGAGACTACATATACAGTACATCACTATCGACCAAGGTGCAGATAGCCCTGGATGTCCCGGGAAAGTATTTTACGCTGTGCAATGCATGCTTGAAGTCGTATCGAGGCGTGTGTCCTGGACATCTAACTAGATATTCTCCTACCGGCCGAACTTTTGACCTGGCTCCAGAGGTTTGTATGGGCAAGCAACCCAATCGCATCCCTAACACAGTTAGCATATAGCATAGAATCAGGGCAGAGGGCGAAGGCATGTATTACCTGTTTGTAAATCTCCGTTCCCCACCACTTGAATCCATCTACCCAACCTGGGTAGATGAAGGCAAAGAAAACCACCACAACCGCAAAGGCCAGCCCAGAGTCCAACGCCGCAGAAAGGGTCATGGCGTACTTTTCCCACCAAGCTGTTCTTCTTCTTCGGATCAGGTAATTGAATACGAAGCAAACCAGCGCCCAAATGGAGAAATTTAGTCCAGTGGCTGGAGGAATCCAACTCAGACTGCCAAACAGGATAGGGAAATTGACAAGACGCCAGAAGCTCTTCTTACTATGTCTCCCCAAGAGCCACGCCCCCAAAGGGGCAACAGCACCCACGAGGAATGCCCACACCAGAGGTCGATACAATCCCCCAGGCCCAAAGAAACGCTGAGGGCCAACCACGCCCCACAGTATGCTGCCGTTAAAATGCACTCGAGCAATAGGACAGTTGAACCCGTTGATGGCCTCCGGAGTACACAGCCCTGGGATATAACTGAACATCCAATTTAATACTCCGATCTGGGTCAGACTAGACGCCAAAGTCGCCATCATCTGCACACCAAAAAGGATTCGTGGTGGGATCTTCATATAATGTCCGAGTTTGAGATCTGAGGAGAACTTGATCCCTTGCGCGGAGCTGATATACGAGTAGGTCACGAAGATCATGTTTGCAACAGGCCGACCCGGGAAGACAATGCCACAGAGAAGTTGACAGATCAGATATAGACTACTGTGCTGGTTCGTGACAGCCATGATGATCCCCACAGGAATGAAGAACACGCTCGTAATCATGAGAGCCAGAAGAAGCCCGTACCAAGGTAGGTGTGTGGGATAACTGTGAAACAGGTGTTAGCGCGAGGGACCCAGTATCAAAGACAAATGCAGAGGGCACGTACTATTCCACAGTGAATGTGGCAATTGCTAGCATGGACACGAGAACAAAGAGATACCACGTCAAAGGGGCGTCCTTGTAACGCCTCATCAAGCGGCAATGAACGTCTTCTCCTCCAAGTGGAACTTCCCGGCCAGGGTCATGCGAACTTTGCCTCGAAATGTCAAAGCTCCGTCGGCCCGAACTACTTTCTTCCCGTAGGGGTTGGTAGATCTCTCTGTTTGGTAGATCTTGTCTTTCTTCAAATGCCTTTCTGCTTTGATGCCATATGTCCTTGCCGTACCAGCAGATTGTGTGGCTGACAAGGGAGGTCAGAGCAGCGAACTGAACCCCATAAGATAACACATAGGTGATTGGCAGATAAACCGGGGAGTAATCCTCATAGGCTTTCTGATCGAATAGAAAATCCGCGGTCAAAATTCGGCTCACGTTGTATGGTCGCCCAGCGTTATCGAAGACTGCCGTTGACAGGATGGGCATATAGGCGGAGTAAAGAACGTTTTTATAATCTGATACGGTTGATGAGTATGTATGCCCAAATATGGGGGGGGGAACACATGTGTCTCACAGAGTATGGGGGCGACAGCCCAAATGACAACCACTAGTCCCGTCACAATATTGGCTGCAGCCCACCAAGGTGTCAGGAGAGGGGAGCCAATATATGCAATCTGAGCCCAATCGAAGGTCACCGGGAACATTCCAAGACCTGAGGCAACTCCAAACTGTAGATTGTTAGTGAGGTGGTCATAAAAATTGATTGGACAGAGGTTCAAGTCTCACCAAATTTGAGAGTACAACGTTCTTGGGTGCTAGCCAGGTGATCACATTGAAGTAGCTCAGGGCAGGCATCAACAGCCCCGGAACGAAATACCAAAGGAAAGCACCGGCCCAAACAACGACAAAAAATCTGTATCGAGAAATGCTCCAGCCATTAGCCTTTTTGTTCACTGATTTGTGCATCGTAGAGAACATTGCGGTAGACATCAATGTGCCCGGCCAGATCATTGCTGATGGCCGCACAAGAAACCTTCGCGTAAGTCCCGCGAATGCATAACCCAATACCTGGGTGGATATGATCAGTAGCAGCTGGTAAATGATTGGAACATCCTGTTTGTAGAATTTGTGCTGCTCAACAATGACCTAATATCCAATATTAGACTTCAGGCGTATGAGAAGATTCATCGGCTCAAGGCACTCACGTCAGTAGCAAAGGCAAATCCAAAGGAAACGTTGCTGCTGATATAGACACACGCATGTTCTTTTTCGTTCCAACGACCTTGGCCAAACCACAGCCTGACTCGAGACACCAGTGAAATTGGTAGGGTCTCAATCTCGCCGGAAGGTAGCTCTCGGTGGTGGAGGGAACCATTCTCGAAAACCTCGAAAGGATCCCCGGTTTGTTTAAAGACCACATCCCAGAGCTTGCCTAGCGGATGAACCAGAACAAGAGCGATGATCGGGGTGATCGCAACACTGGGATATCGCAGAGAGAAGAAGAGATTGGCAGCTGACCCGCTCAGAGAAAATAATAGTGAAAGAAGCCACATCCGAGGTGCTGGCCACAATTAGATACAATGGCGATGCTGGACCACAAGACCTACTGTTGATCGAAAGAGAGACATTGTCTATTGCTGGGACAGAAGCTCGCACTTGAGCATATGGTGAATTGTCCGGAGGATCCTCATCAAGCGATTTGGGATCCTCGTCGTCGATGTCGAGGATATCGTCATCTTCACTGGTCATGTATGGCGAGGACATGGGGGTTTCTTGCATCACCGGGTTGCCCGGTACCGCTAGACCAGTGGCAAAGGAGTATTTGGAATCAGCGCCCATTCCGACATCAGATGTGGCCGAGGACGGACGACGTGTGTGTCTTTCCGCGTACGTGCTACTCCGTCGCCTGCTAAAAGAGAGTGACCGTCTTGGACCGTGGTTCCGTGTGATCGAGGAGCTTCCGCCATTTTCGAAGCTCGCGCGTTGTAATCGAACTTCACGCATATGACTGTGCGCCGTATCGCTCACATCATCCGAGTCCGAATCTAACGCTCCATATGGCGAACCCGTGGGCGACGGGCGGAGAAGAGGGGCTTGCGACATTAAGACCTGAGGACGTGGAACGCTCCCTTCATTCACCGAGAGATTACCGTTTGAATCACCGTGTCCATTGTCGCTCCAACCATCCGGGTAAGAGTCAGTGTTTTCAGCGGGAAGCCACTCGCGCCTCGGGGAGGGGCAAGATAGCTTCCGCGTCCGCAGTGGAATATTGGTCGTCGTGGTGGGGGTATGACGAAATACCAGTAGTATTTCCCTAGGGCGTGCAGTAGCTCAAAATGGGCATTGGGGAATCAGCGAGGAGGAAATGAGGGAGCTAGCGAAGAACCGGGTTAGAGGAGGAGTCGGGACCCGCCCCAGATCGGTGTATTACAGATACGGTATTGTTACCTTCTGGATTATGAATTTCCGTTTTGTAGTACTTCCTCTTTAGAGACATCTAGCCTTTACATTTTTCTTCTACACCGTCTATACTTCGTCTCTCATCAAAAACAAAAAAAAAAAAAAAAGAAGAAGAAGAAGAAGAAGAAGAAAAAAGGGTATCAAAACAGCTCAACAACCTTATCATCCTCATTTGGCGCAGGGGGTTGCTCCGCTGGTGGTTCAATGTCTTCTCCTTCACCCTCCTCGTTTCGCATCAGGACCTGAACCAGCCGATCGCACGCCTCCTGCACAGTTTCGTCTTCCACGTGGAGATGAGTCTCACGAATCAAGGGATACACCTTGACCGCGCGCATCAGGTCCCGACCCTCGCGAGTGGTGGTGAGCAGACACAGCGTTTCGAGATGCGTCGTGATAATGGTGTGGTCACTGTCCCGCTGCTTGTCCGGGGGCAGTAGCTGTAAATCGGGTAGCATATCCGCCGTATCCTCATCTGACAGTTCCTCCGGGCCCGCGAGTGGCAGCAACAAGTAGGGGAGGAGGTTGGCGCCATCCTCGGCGAACAGCATGGGATGCGAATTGACCTCGAACGCAACGTTCTTGATGGTGGAGGCGACGCCCTTCCTCCGAATGTCACTGTTGTGCTCCGTGAATACTGTCAACTTCGTGATGGGGACCACCCCGTCGTATTCCTGGCGCTCCAAGAAATACGCTCGGCCCTTCTCACTCTGGGACAAGTCGGCAAAGAGGTAGGACAGGTAGTCATAGTTGGCGTGCTTGTTGAGGGCGCCGTCGGCGCCCTTGACGAAGCAGTCCATGATCTGATCTATCGCGTTCTCCGAAGTCGACACCGACTTCGGAGCTTGCCGCTTGGTGGTGAAGAGTCGCTCTAGTTTGTCGGACTTGACGAGATTCGCCAGTAGCATTGCGACCTCATCAGCAGTGGGCTCCTTGTCGTTCTATGTGCGGCATCTGTCAGCTCTGGTGTGAGGTTGTAGTCCAGGTTACCCACTGTCAATTTCGCCAACAGATCCTCTAGAAACTTATCATCATCAACCAGGAGTTTGAGCACCTCCTCGTCACTCGACAAGTTCACCAGCATGATTAGCGCATTTTTCGCGATGGCCTATACACACGTATCAGCTCAGAGCCACCGTCCACGAGACCATTCATTGCATACAGTATAATCGCGAACCAACAGCTTTAGATCGCGGACGGGGAGTAATTGATGGCGCTTGAACAATTCCGGCTTGGCGGTTGAGAACCCGACAAGATTCTCGGCAGCTGTTCAGTTAGAGAGAGAACTCCAGATAGGTGGGGGTAGTATGTACCGATTTGACGAATTTGGGTGTTGCCATGGTGGAGGAATTCCACGAGCTTTCACAGTCAGTAGGGTAACAACTTTGGAAAGGATGGGACGTCAGGGTGGTACCTCTTCAAGTTCGGAAGGCATGTTGGAGAGATGAATGGAAGAGAAGTGTGTTCTTTTTTTTTTTTTTTTCGTTGGTGGGGGATTCTCGACGTCACTGGAAACGCGGAGATTTGTCATGGGCTATAAGTCCGATCACAGATACTCCAGGGTAGATCCATGATGGTCGATATATGTATATAATGTATACTAGGTAAATATAGTGTATATATATATATATTTGACCATCATCTCAACATCATAAATCATCTCTACATGATCTACCTAGGTATCAGTCTCGGCTTTAATTGCTTGCTCTGTAGTACTTCGTACCTAGGTCGACGTGATCCTCCCGCGTCGACTCCGCATGTAACTGCACTCACCATGGAACCAAACTTGAACGAGATTCATGACTTCTTGGTGTCATTGGCTTTCAAAGCGGGCGAGATCATTAACAGTGCCCTCCCAGAAACCAATGATACTGGCTCCAAAAAGAATAGTGCGTTGGGAAACAGGAGATGGAAGGGCACACTAACCGGGATTAGGTGCGGACCTGGTGACCGAATATGACCGTGCAGTGGAGAACATGATCTCAGGTGCACTGAGAAAGAAGTACCCTCACTACGAGTGCGTATCAAACCCGGTCGAATGCATTCGCTGACGCGGATCCCCAGATTCCACGGCGAGGAAACATATGACCCAGCGCACCCATTGACAGACGCCCCAACTTTCATCGTGGACCCAATCGATGGGACAATCAACTTTGTTCATGCCTTTCCATTTGCCTGCGTGTCTCTTGGATTCGCCGTGGGCCGAGTTCCGACGGTAGGGGTGGTGTATAATCCGTCGACCAAAGCCCTCTACTCCGCCATTCGAGGCCAAGGGGCGTTCCTAAATCGGGAAATTCGTCTTCCAATCAAAGACACTCACGCCGAGCCCCTGGCCGGTCTGAAAAATGCCCTCATCGCCGTGGAATGGGGCTCAGATCGTAGTGGTGTCAACTGGGAGACGAAGATCCGGACATTTGAGAGACTGGGTGCGTCTCAGGAGCATGGAGGGGCCATGGTGCGTGCGATGCGAAGCTTGGGCTCGGCGGCGTTGAACCTCTGTGCCGTGGCAGACGGCACGTTGGACCTGTACTGGGAAGGTGGATGCTGGGCCTGGGATGTCTGTGCTGGATGGGTCATCTTGTCCGAAGCCGGGGGCATTATGGCAGATGGCACCCCAGGAAACTGGGAACCGCGTCTGGACGGGCGAAAGTACCTCGCCATTCGCGGTTCCCCTGGCGGGTCAGGACAGAAAGAACTTGTAGAGGAATTCTGGAGTCATATCCAAGGCCCGCTGCAGTATTGAGTGGCTCGAGGTCTGACGGGAGACGCTAGGTTCACATAATTACAGGGTATATATCTATGGGGTTGTATGTACAAGAAATGATCCGCTACGTATGTCGCGACCACCGAAACCCAGCGTTACTGTCCTCCAAACCAGATTCACAGTCGTCGTCTTCATCAATCTCACGATCCGTCCATCGTGCTGAATCTTGTCTGGATACCCCTGGGGAATGCCCTCTGTCGCTGGCACTCAAAGGACGAGGTGAATCCGTCTCGGCGGGGGAGGCAATGCCATCGGACACCCCTTCTGACACGTAGAGTCCAGAGACACTTGATAGTATGTCGGTGTCTCTCCGGATGATGCGGGAACCATGTTCAGACCCAGACTGGCCTTCCACTTCGTCACCCGAGCTAGTCGGTCCAACACCCGGGGATTTGGCTCTGTCCACGTTCTGCTTCATTGAATCCTCTACATCCACGAGAGGGACGTGGCCGAAATGGGTGTCAACCAGGTGTTTGACGACAGGCCAGCCATAGGCATTGGTGAACATGCGTCGCACGATGATATTGTTATGAGCATCAGGTTCCAGCCGAACAAGTACCTTCCGCCACGAAAGATCGCGGTGGTAGGCCCTTGCAATCTTCTCCTCGACCTTTAGGCCACTCTGGGGTTGTTGAGTGGCCGACGTGGGCGCGGACTTTGATTGTTTACTTTGCAGCGAACCAAAGTTCATGGTACGTCGCTTCTCCGGTAATGGGCTAGGTATGTCCTCTGGATGGTATACGCGATCATGAAAGATTGTCCGGGGCCGCGCTGCAGGATTGAGGATAAACTCCGGAGGGGGGAGGGGTGGCATCAACAAGTCTCCTGCAGATTCGAAGAACGTGGTTTTGGGGGGCGTGTGTACCCCCTCGTGTTCATGCTGGCCGTGAGCCACTGGCGGCGCGTTTCCATCATCGGTTTGAAGCGACCCCAAAGTTTGACTCCGATTATAGATTTTTGACTGTTTGCCGCCAAGGGATTTCTTTTCTTTGGGGCGGAATATTGACAAGAAGCTGTCAAGAGGACCGAGTGGTGCATTCTCCGAGGAACCATTTGAATTGCCTCTGTGAGAGACATTGTGTTGACGCTGCACCAAGAACTGCCCTGGCTGTGGGGAGAGGGGACTTCTGTCTCCTTGGTTGGTTGGAGAAATTCCGATAGAAGATGTATTCTGAAGACCAATGTCCGTAGTGGAGAGGCTCAGCGGCGATTCTTCGTCGGGGCGAGCAAACCGCGGCGATTTGGAATTCGCTCCAGTCAGCTCTGCCCATCCCCATTCCGCCATTGTTCCCACAAGACCGTTGTCTCTCCTTGCCTTTTCGACCCGACCTAGACCTTTCCAGTCCAAGAAGAGTAGACACGATGTCCGCAGTGGAACGATCCCATCGTTCACTACGTTAGAATAAACGGTGCGATGTTGGAACTTGCTGAGAACCTCATGAGCAGGACCGCAAGGTAAAATCCGCAGAAGAGGTTTGGAGCCAGGCTCTGGGTTGCTTGGGTCCTTTGTAGCATCACCGCGTCCTGCGATCATGGCGCCCCATCCATTTCGAACCTTGGGGGCCGTCCAGCTCAAGCCAAGATCTTGCCCAGTGCGGCCAACTAATCCCAAGTCCAGAGCAAAACGAACATACAAAGGATTTTCATTGCTAAGACCAAGGAATGGGGTTGCCAAAGCGATGAAATTGATCGGTCTGATGTGGTCAAAAAACCGAGGCGAGTGCTTTTGAATGTAGGCGATTGCATATGTTTGGACCAATCCTCCGAGCGAGTGGCCGATGAAACTGACGCTTGTGATCTGGTAAAGATGGTCGTCGGTTGCATCTGCCTGGGTTTCATGGGCCGAAGCCGATGGCTGTGGCCGGTCCTTGCGGGCACTGAAAGGTCGCGAGAATGGATTTGGCTTCGGACCCTTTAGAGGAAAGTAGGGCTGGTCGGGATATGTGAGAAGCAGGACATATTTAGCCAACCGTTTCCCGAGGTATTGGATTCCACGTTCGGTTCGAACTGCATTTCCAGAGAATCCCCTCACGATGACTTCCTCTTCTTCTTCTTCTTCTTCTTCAAAGTCACGACTCGTCTGGCTGTCCTGACTTCCATCAGCAGAACTGTTGACAAAGGGTTTAGCAAAATGCACGACTGAATTTGAGCCAACACAGCCACTCTAGCGAACAAGGCATACCTGGAATTTTCTGGTCCGATGGGATCTACATGAGGAGTGTTGGTGTGATGAGCGTTCTTGTGCGAATTTCTTGTGGCAGCATCTATACTTTCCTTGAGATAAAGCATATCTGCGCCGAGATTACTGTGCAATCCGTGTGTCAACAAGACAAGATGAACCTTTTTCTTTTTAGCTTTCTTTGCTGAGGTGTCCGAATTCTCCGCCGACTTTGAGGTTTCGACTATGG
Organism: Penicillium olsonii; assembly: GCA_911174995.1. Taxonomy (NCBI): domain Eukaryota; kingdom Fungi; phylum Ascomycota; class Eurotiomycetes; order Eurotiales; family Aspergillaceae; genus Penicillium; species Penicillium olsonii. Next base: position 78,051 of record CAJVNO010000077.1, read on the forward strand.
GCTTGGTGTCTGTACCCCCTGGCTCAGTTATAGTCGAAGCATCTTTGACGGAGGGAAACGATGGGGTGTTCCACAGACTGCTTGTGTCATCAACGTGAGCAGTGATGGACTTTGAGTACACTCCCTTCAAAGCCAGTACCTGTTTGCCTTTGGTATCCGGCTCCCAGTGGTCGAGCAAGTTTCCCGGAGGACCATTTCCGCTGCTCCATGCACCACCAGAGAAGAACCCCAAAGACTTCTCATCCCGGCTCACCAGTAACTCAAAGTGAACCGCTGCACTGCTCGAAAATATCACCTGGGATTGGATCTCAACAATCCATGTGACGCGCTGTCCGCTGGTTGGGCCCCCTTGACCGGGAGACCCGAATTTGTGCGCCTCTAGGAGATCAGACGGTACTTTGATGGTAGCATCCCAGCCGCCACCAGCTTTGAGGTATGGCTCATACTGTGGAAACCCCTCAATCCCTTGCTTCTCGAACTTGGTGTTCGGGTCGAATTGTGCGGGATAGCAAGCGGCATACAAGGTATAAGGGCCGTGAAGGTAGGCGGCGCGCAGCGGAATGGCCGATGTATTTCTCACTCGGACGTAGAGGTCGGAAGGAATAGGCAGGATAGGATCGGCAGCCGGGGTGTATGTGATTGTATACCTGTGGGTCACGGCGATTAGTGAAACCAGCTCAACGAGGCCTGGAGGGCTAGAGGTCTGGGCATGTGAACTCACCTGACCACTTCGCCCACTCGGACACTGCCAATTTGGTGAATCAACAGCATGTCAGTTGCTTTGCGGGCATTCACCGGATTCTCCCGCCACCCGGAGAGGGTATGATACGAGGGCCGTTCAGTGGAAGGTGTGGCACCTTGATCTGGGGTTTGAGATGCCAAATACGTGCGCGCAGTGATCAGCATCGAATCCACTCGATTCCATGATAGAGAAATCCAAGCAAAAACAAGTCTCTGTACAAGGGGGGAGGGTGTGTCGTTCTCATGTGGCTGAGCGGGAATGGCGGGAAACACATGATTTTACCCTGATCGGCGAGACCCCCATCCATTCTACATCTTCTTTCTCTATACTCCGTACCTAGGGACTCTATTCTAGTATACTCCATCCCCCGAACTTGCAAATTGAAAATATGTCAATGAACCAGATGGAGTAACCGGCCGGGCTCTTTGCGAAGTTCCACCCAACCGTCCCTCTGGACCACCACGATCTTGCCGTCAATACAAACACGCCGCCACCTTTCCTCCTCTTCTTGGAAATCGATTCGCACCTTCTCCACCTCTGCATAAGTAACTGTTGGCTCCTTCACGTGCTGCCCGCCTTGGTAGGCCAGAGTCATCAATTGCATTGCTTCCTCGGGGGCCATAGGGCCGAACCGAATGAATTTCATCTGGCCTCCAAGAGGCTCCGAATCCGGTGAGATCAAGAACTCCTTTTCAAGCCGGGGAACCAGCGTGGCGAGCGCATACATGTGCTCTAGATCTTCCAGATGGTGAGCTTCATCTGGGTTCTCCGACGTAGTCATTGTGATTTGGCCTTTGAATCGATGGCACGAAGTACCATCCGATGGGTATAATAATTCATTAGCGGCCATCTTGAACCGATCAACTCCAAACTTGCGGTATTCGGCCGTGTCGCTATCAGCAACCAAGGCCGCATGGAGCCCCCAGCTTGCAACAACGGCACCCCACAGTATCTGCGGCACACTTGCGTCCTGGTCGATTGGGACGCGTAAACGCCCCTCATCGGTCACCAACCGGCTGCCCAGGGAGAACTCAGCCGCAAAGACAGGCACCGATGAGACATGTCCATGGAGTAAAGTCGAGAGACCTGGTAGCGGACCCGAACGTAATCCAATGGAGCTAGCCATGGCATTCCCTGTGCCGCAAGGGATCATTGCCAGGCTGGGAGGAATATTGACTGTCTTATTAGACCTGTAGAATACATCAAGAATATCAACCAACCCCCCGTCGCCCGACAAAAGGATGATGGTTTGTGCGATGCCTTGATGAGCTTGCTCCAAGAAGTGGGTTCGAGCTAGGTGAGAAACCGTTTGTGTGTCCTCCGTCTCATGGGCGGAATGTTTGACTCCGACATATGCCAGGAACGGCTTTACCGCGTCTTGATAGACCGTCTTGGCCTTCCCCATCCCGGACCCCGTGGATATCACGACATGGACAGTAGCTTCACGCAGATGCGTGGGAATGCTGGTCACCAACGGATCGAGCTCCGTGGGTATAGACGTAACCTCCAACTTCTTCAGATAGACACGCTCTGGGTCTCTGTGAAAGAACAATACTCTATGCCCTGATGGGCTAGTCACCACACAGAGAATGTCATGCAAGTCGACCGTGGTATCGACGCCGGCATGAGAGCAGTGTAGCACGTCCTTGACGATGTTGACGTTGGCCATGTTGGTGAGGAGGGGATGTGGCGGGGCTCCAGGCTGAATCATTTAAGTCCAGAGCTCCAGACCTCACTCCGCTTACAATTGATCGCCAATTTGACATCTTAGCCTCATTTATGACAGTTCTCATTCGAGGAATTTCTTTCTCGTTTCTTTCTAGACTTGTCTCTCTTGCATACAATACAGATAACACAGAGCCCCTTCCAGTATCAATTTCATCCCTGAGAAAAAAGCGCTGAGACCAAACTCATTACGCTGGAGAAGCCCCACGCGAGCCCTCGTCATGAGAAACGTGCTTGTCACTCAAATTCACGGCAATGAATGTCTTGGGCAGTTCCACCCTATATTAGATTAGCCATGCGGTCACAGCGGCCAGGGAAACAACCCGAGAACTTACGTGTTGAACTTCGCCTTTAGCGTCTCAATAACTTCCTTCCAATCTTGATGGGCCGTCAAGCTTCGCCGAGGAGCACACCCAATGGAGTGCCGAGAATCGAGTTGTACATCGAGGGGGTCAAAGGCGTGGCATCCCGGGCTGACCGAGATACGAATAGAGTAGGAGTAGGAGTCCGACTCACTGTCGCGGGCCTCGTATAATTCAAAACAAATCTGAGAAAGATAATCAAGTTCGGGAATTGCACTTCGTGCAATCTTGGTTTGAATTCCACCCTCCAAGATACAATTCAACAGGGTGTAGATGTGAGATTCCTTGGTGAAATAGAAGAAAGATTTGGCGTCCTGCGAGGCCTGTACCTCTTCAAGGTCCCGAACAATCTCTTGGAGCAAGGGAAGAGAGGTGAGAAGACCAATTTCTAACTTCTCGCTGTCGGTTATACCGTATTCCTGGGGGGTAACGTAATCGAACAAGACCTTGGCCAGCTTGAACAATTCCCGAAGTTTGGAAAGCCTTTCGTCCATCTTGCATTTCGAAGAATTGGATCCCGGGAAGAGTTTGAAGTAATGATCGTACGAGTCATCGAGCGCCCGAAGATGGGGGAGGGATTCCAGCGCCTGCATGCGCTTTCTTAATCCAAAGCGGTGCGCGAACGTGTGGGGTTCGGCGCGCTCTTCGGATCTATCATTCCCTGGGTCCTGGGGCTTGCCATCTGCACTTCCATCGGATTTGGCGGCACACTTGCTCTTAATGCTATCCTTTTCGTCGTCATCGCGACCAATGTCCGGAGGCATAAAGACCCACTCCAAGAACTGCCTGTTGTGAAGGGCATCGAACTTCATACTGTCGTAAAGTTCAGAGAACTTGCTAGGATCAACCTTCTCTGTGTCACAGAACTCCGCAAAGAGTTTTTCCCAACGCTCTTTAAAGAGACGGGGATCTTCTCCTGCGCACCACCGTCCCTGGATATTGGATACATTTGGGTTCTCCGACTGTGGGTCGCTTGAGTTCGGCTGGATCGGATTCTCGGGGTCATTGGAAGGTACCGGAGAGACATCCGGTGAGCCATCAAGCTTCTCAAAGTTGTGGTGCATCACGCTTCGGTGGAACTTCATCAGCTCAACCAATGTCGCCAGTACAACCGAAGGCTCTGGAATATTACCATCCTTAGGCCAGGCAAACTGAGACGGCGCAGAGCCTTCTCGCAACAGCAATTTGAGCTTCTTTTTGACTTTGTCCATGACATCTTTGGCAGCGTTCGAATCGTCAAGCAAGTCTTTGCGGACCTGGATGAGGTCTTCGGGGATATCCTTCTGGTCTAAGAATGAGCAAGCCCAAATTTGTGCTGATGGATGAAGTTGATTAGCTGGTATTCCCTATTTGATGGCCAAGTGAAGTTAGCTTCGTTCAACTCACCACTAGTGCTAACTCTGCGCTCCGAACTGGTGAATAGTCGGACATTATTCAACGCCTCCTTGTTCATCAGCTTCAAGTCGTCTCGCATGTTGAGCCCAAGATCTTGCGACTGGTAGCGTGCCGCATGTGTAGGCTCGCCCCCCCATTTAATTACAAGCTGCAGCTTGTCGAGAATCAGATCGTTCTCAGCAGCGGAAAATCGAGAGAAGGTAGCACCCGATATGGAATCGCTCCGTGTTTGTGGCCTGTGCAAGTCCTCATTATCTTGGACCGTTTCACCCGCCACGGGTGAGAGCGGCTCTTCGCCGGGCTTGTTGTCGGGCAACGGGGTAGAGTTGACGGATGAGTCCTGCTCTTTCATTTCTTCCGGCTTTCTTTTCCGGAACATGGGCTTGATCTGTACTTTGGTTCCCGGCCAACCACCCTTTTTCTCCAACGATGTTCGAAGCAATTTCAGCTTTTCCATATCCTCGAGGCCCTTCTCCATAGCCAGTTTGACGGCATCGGAAACACTACCCAATGCGGCCTCGCCCTTGATGACTATTTCCTCCTGGTGGCCCTTCAAGAGATTCACAAATGGCTGGCTGTGGAATGTGAACTTGAACTTTTGCTTAGGGGTTCGATCGGCGTGCCGGATCACTGCAACCATGCCCTTCAGCTTCCATGAGTGCTTGGAAGCAGGAAGAGGCGGGAGCGCCTCCTCATTGGGGTGCTGAATGGAAAGAGCCGGTGACTTAGGGTTAGAAGGACTGTACCCCCGAGCGGTACTGTGTCCTTCCCTGGAGTTTAGCTTGCTGAGAGCAGCACCGACATCAGTGCCCTCGAGTCCAGAAGAGGAGGCTACCGACGGAGTACAAGTGGAGACATCAGATGGAGGGGTTTCATGGGTTTTGTGAGAGCCTTGGCCACCATAGAGTCTTGAAGCGCTCGGCGACTTCAGCAGTGTCTTCAAAGCCTGCCGGTGAGATCCCACTGTGCTCCTTCTGGATGGGCCCATGTCTGGTGATGGCGGCTCGGAAGGTTCAGTTCCACCTTCACATTTCCGCCTTTCGTTCAAAAAGATATCTCTGAGAATGTTGGCACATTTATCGTAGTAGTCATTGTTGTCTTTGACAAAACTCCAGCCATTGACATCAATGACATAGCTCTTATCTCCAACACGGAGCATATCAAAGCCACATATCCTTTGGCCAAACCCATTGGATATCTTTGACGCGATAACCGCCTCTTCTTTGCCAAGTTTGGTGATGTATCGGATTTCTTTCCCATGGGTATTTCGACGCACAAGCCCGTCGACCACGGGCGATTTGCGCGTCTCGGCATGACAAAAGTCTGGCCCAACAGTGTAGGCCTTCACGTCCTCAGCATTGTCGACTCTGAGGAATTGTTCATACAAATAACTTGTATCTGGCTCTGTAACAGACCTTGGCACAGAGAGGGTGGGGTCGTACTCAGAGCTCTTGTTGCCCACCTTTCGAAACAGCCGTCTTCCACCCCCGCCATATTGCTGATCATTCGGGAAGTAAATGTGAATGTTGTGGTCCTCGCCATTGACGGGCTTTTCGACAAAGGGCTTTTTAAAAACCTTTCCATCGACGATCAAAGCCTCTCCATCTTCCGACATGGCAACATTTTGGGTCCGAGGGGCTCCGCCACCAACTCCGCTCTCCGGGCCTTCGAGTTTCACGCCAGTTAAGTGATAGATATGCTGGCCCAATTCTGGCGACTCTAAGACCGGGCCACCGTCACGATTCACCTCTATCCGCTTCGGGGTGGGGACGCCCATGTGATCCAGAATCATCAAACAGAGTCGTCTATCCCACAAGACCTTCTGCATCGGAAGATCATTGACACACAGGGGTTTCCGTAACTTGGCATATGCAATGGCTTTGTCCAAAGGGAACCCATCTGAGAAGAACGCGACCAGAAAGTCGCATACCGGCCAGTTCTCCACTGCTTCGTCGAGGATAACCTTGTCGCCGAACACAATCACTTCAAAGTCACCTCTTGATTGGAGACGAGTCAAGATGTTCTGACTCGGTTTGCTGCGGGCTTTCACATCCAGGGCACAGACACCGATTCTCCATGGCTTGAGGGAACTAGATTCCATTTCACTAATGGAGCTCGCGGCGGTGCTGGCGGCCGTACTCCCGCTGAACCTCCTAGGTGCACGGCTCGAAGAGCGTGTAGACTGTCCCATGAGCCCTATGGTACGAGCCTCGGATGCCTGGTTTCCGGGCTGGCTCTGTGATGGTTTCGTATTGGGGGGCTTGGGCGAAACCAGTGTTGTCGGCTCGGGGACGAGGCCCGTAGGTGTCTGATCGTCGTTTTCGGAACCCATGTCGGGTGATGGAGGCCCCGTCGTTGACATTGGGCCTGTGAGTCTCATGGGGTCAAGGTCGGCAGAAGAGCCGTTGCTGTGTTCGGTGTCCATTGAGATAAGGCCCACCGGACAGGAGGGGCAAAAGTGTGGGGCAAGGCAATTTCGGGGACAGAGGATAGTGTTTTGCAGCAAAGTGATCAAGGGTACAATTCCGCCATACGGTTGTGAGAAGATCGTAGTTGAAGAATGAGCCGCTCGCATAACTCCGGATTCTGTAGGCGGAGAAGGATTCACCTCCGTTTCTTGGCGATGATATCTCCTTTAGTTCTATATGAACTTTGGCCTGTCGGTTCGGACTGATTATATACCAAGTGAGAACCCCAGAAATAGGATATACCTTAACCGAAGGGATGAGATCAATCTTCCGTCAGGGAATGAGACCTGCACGTCACCAGACTGTGTATATGTATACAGAAGGTGGTGTATCGATCGTTCCTAGCACTGTGGGTGTTGACTACATTCGAGTCATTGAATAGCGTTAAGGCCACGCGTCCACCTGATTCTGAACACATTTCCAAGCTTTATGAACATCCGAATACCTCTCTGAGTACTACTCCGTACCTAACTACTCCGTCCATCTATCTACGTGATAGAAGTATGGACCGAAAATAGCAGGCGGTCTGTCAGCTACAGGCCTGGGCGGGGCAGAAAAAACCCCGACAGAAAAAAAAAGAGATCCGCAGGCCCTGCAGTGAGCAGGAAAGTTAGCTGGACGGTTGAAGACTACTGTGAACAGACCAGATCTGCTTCTTCAGACCTCATCTATGTCACCATGCCCTCTGCAACTGAGAAATTCGACCTCCCGCTCGCCAAGCGACAAAAACGGGTGTCCAAAGAAAACAAGGCTGGACCACGGGGTTCAAAGATCTTTGCTCCTTTCCGGGTATGTCAATGAACGAGTAGTCCCTCTTTACTTGGCTGACAGTGCCTGTCTCAAGACATTAGGATTGGTATCACCGACGCCGGTACCGTTCACGTCGGTGCGCCTGGGTAAATCGACCTATCAAATCACCACATCTGTTGGGCATTCCCTGCAGACCTATGATCTCCGCAAAGGACTGAACTTGATTTTCCTAAGTCGACCGCAAACCCCGGAAATTATTACGGCAACATGCGCATGGCAGGATAAGGTCTTCGCGGCTTGGGGCCATCTTCGCCCGCAATCTCCCGGGGGAATCTGGGTCTTCAAACGTGGTAAAAAGGTCGCGGCTCTTGCAAGCCCTGCAGATCTTAAAGGCCCTATCGAACGATTGGTTGTATTCGGCTCGTGGGTAGTCGGTTGCTGGGCCGGAGGTCTCGAGGTCTGGAAGACAGGCACATACGAGCACTATGCCAGCATGCGACCTCAATCCGTCCAGGGCTCTTCTCAGGGACAGACCTATACCGGTGTCATGTGCAACATGCCCACCTATATCAACAAGATATTCGTCGGTCGATCCGACGGCGCGATTGATATTTGGAACCTGCGCAGCGGCAAACTCATCCACACGTTGTCACCATCCACTCCAGATGCTGGGCCTGTGACGGCAATTCAGCCCACACCTGCTCTATCACTTGTCGCCGTTGCCTACAAGAGCGGCGCCCTGTCAATTCAAAACGTTAGCTCGGGCCAGCCTGTTCTGAAGTTGAAAAACGCCTCTTCCCGGGGCCTTCCTGTCACATCCATCAGTTTCAGAAGCGATGGGCTGGGTGCCGGCCATGATGGTCGAAGCTCAGGCGTTATGGCCACCGTCTCAGCTGGCAGCGGCGACATCACTTTGTGGGACTTGAACAACGGAGGTCGCATTGCAGGTATCCTACGTGGGGCCCATCGTGTGTCAAGCGGTGAAAAATCGATGGGTGCGAATCGTGCCGAGTTCCTGGATGGGCAGCCAGTGATCGTGTCTTCGGGCGACGACAACTCTCTGAAGACATGGATCTTTGACACCACCCCGTTCTCGCCCATCCCCAGGCCACTCCACATCAGGAGTGGACACTCGGCTGCTGTCAGTGCCCTCGACTTTTTGCCAGGGTCCTCGGACGGCTCCGACTCGACTGGAAAATGGCTTCTTAGTGCAAGCAAAGACTGTAGTCTTTGGGGACTCAGTTTGCGCAAGGATAGCCAGCACACCGAAATCTCCCAAGGAAGCGTGGAGCGCAAGGCTAAGAAGGCAGGCCCATCGACAAACTCAAGCCCCATGTCATCGGAGGAGCTTAAAGCTCCAGAAATTACCTGTATCTCTAGCAGTCTTAATCGTGATGGCGGTATGGGAATCACCACCTCTGGTCCGATCTGGTCAAACCCCAAGGTGACGAACGCCGACGCCTCTAATACAACAGGGTGGGAAAGTGTCGTCACTGGTCACCGAGGTGACAAATTTGCACGCACCTGGTTTTGGGGTAAGAAAAAGGCAGGCCGCTGGGCATTCGCCACAAGCGATGGAACGGAGGTTAAGGTATGCACGACAATGCACGAGGAAACTCTGGGATGTTGCTAACGATTGGCTCACAGAGTGTAGCAGTCTCCCATTGTGGAACCTTCGCGGTCATCGGGTCTGCAGGAGGATCTATCGATATGTTCAACATGCAGTCAGGCCAGCACCGACAGAGCTTCCCGACTCGTCTACCCGCTTCACGCCTGAAAGCCAGCGCCCTGGCCACAGCAACAGGGTCTTCGAAGCACAGCAAGGCGGTGACTGGCTTAATGATTGACAGTTTAAACAGGACTGTCGTCAGCTGTGGTTTGGATGGCAAAGTCAAGGTGATCATTCTTCTTTCTGGTCGGGTTGTCGCAAATGACTGATATTTTCAATTTTCTCTAGTTCTGGGATCTCCTCTCTGGAAAATTCATTGACGAGCTTGACTGGAACCCAATGACTGCCATTACTGGACTCCGTTACAACAAGGCAAGTGAATTAGTCGCTTTCAGCTGCGACGATCTCTCGATTCGAGTGATCGATCTCGAGACCAGGAAGCTCGTGCGTGAGTTTTGGGGATGTGTAGGCCAAGTGAATGACTTCATCTTCTCTAATGATGGACGTTGGATCATTGCTGCCTCGATGGATTCGGTGGTGCGTGTCTGGGATCTCCCCACGGCTCACCTGGTTGACATTTTCCGCGTGTCAAGTACTTGCGTTGCTCTAGCCATGTCATCGACGGGTGAGTTCCTTGCTACTGCACATGCTGGGGGGATCGGTATCAGTCTTTGGAGTAACCGCAGTCTCTTCATGCCCATTTCCACCAAGAATCTGGACGAGAGCATCATCGAATCTATCGGGATTCCGGCAACTTCAGGAGAAGGTGGTGCGGGTCTTATTGAAGCAGCTTTTGCTGAGACCACTGAAGAAGATGAGTCAGAGGGACCGGTGCTAGCGACTGAACAACTCTCGGAGGATATGATGACTCTCAGTCTTGTTCCCAAGAGCAGATGGCAGGCACTTATCCACTTGGACACAATCAGGGTGAGATTTCTGCCTTCAACAAACATCAATTCACAACTAACTGATTCACAGGAACGCAACCGTCCTAAGGAAGCTCCGAAGGCACCAGAGAAGGCACCCTTCTTTCTTCCCTCTCTCCTTGACAAGAGTGGCCCAGGTTCCAACAGAAATGGCACCGAAACGGATGCCGAAATTGGTTCGTTGGCAAGAAGCACTGAGGCCGAAAGGCTGCGCATTGTCAAGGCGCAGAATGGCCAGACCCCCGACTCCCCTCAGTCTCTCTTCACACGATCATTGGCCTCCGGTCACCTGTCTGGCAACTTTGATTCGTTCGTCGATCATCTCAAGTCGCTGCCTCCAGCTAAGGCAGATCTTGAGATCCGTTCATTGGACCCCCGGATGCGTGATGGACACTCCGAGCTGTCCGATTTTGTCACTGCCCTGACATGTCGCCTGAAGTCCAAGAAGGACTTTGAATTGGTCAATGCTTGGATGGCAGTGTTCTTGAAAATCCATTCCGATACTGTTGCTCTTTGTTCTCACCGCGATGAGCCCGAGTATCGCCTGTTGCAAGGAGCTCTGGCTGCTTGGGCCCAGGAGCAAGAGCAGGAGGGCAAGCGCCTCGCTGAGTTGGTGGGATACTGTCGTGGAGTAGTGGGATTCTTGCGATCAGCTCGGTAAAGGGGCCCTCCTTGGGCAATAGTCGGTGTTTTTGTCTATACTTTGATTTAATGTCCATTGAAATCATGATGCGTTCCTCTCATCGATTTGTTTTGAGCAAAATGCAGAGTTGGACATATTTCGTGATTGACATCTCTGCCGCTAACTTCGGAAGTCCTGAACAGGCGAAGACAATCAGAATCTTTGTCCATAAAAATCTTATCAAGGAACAAGACCGAATAGAACAAAGCATGGGTGTGTCTATTGTCGAAGTGATAAATTAATTACCTAGGTAATTGATCCATTGATCCATTGATGGATATTGACGCTGCTTACATAAGCAGCGTCATACCCCGGGGCCGTCGATTGGACTATCTCCTCTTTCTTTCTTCCAACCTCTCAACCATCGCCTTGTCGCAGGAGAGACCGGAACCTCCTATCTTTCCCTCTCATTTTCACGCCAACCTCACTATCTTTGACTCACCCGGCTTCTCCGCGTCGCCGTCATGTCAACTCCAACAAATCCCTCGACTGCCCGAACCCCAACCGGACCAAATGGCGCGCCTCTCAGAATGCGTCGCCCGAAAGCCGCGGATCCTTTAGTTCGACCAAAGCGACGACCTTTACCCAAAGCAGCCACAGCGGCAGTGGGTAGCTACAGGACCGCTACTAAAACCCTTCCCTCGCGCCCATCAGAGTCTGCCTCTGTTTTCCAATCAGATAGACCTATGATCGAGCTTTCAAACAATGAGATGTCGGCCAACGGATTCAGTGGACCTCTTCTTAGCGACAAATACTGTGACTATCCGGTGGTGACCACAAAACGGGCCCTCATGGAAGGACTAAAGCACCATGTTGCGCGATTCGCCTCCAAGAAAAGCGTCGACCCACGCGATGAATCGCAATTTACCAGACCCGTTCGACTTCACCGCCGGGACCCGCGTTCGCGAACACACGATCCAAATGCAGGCAGAACCGAGGTAGACGGCGAGCCGATGGATGCAGCCGAGCGTGAGGCCTATGATGCCAGAAAGGATGCCCGCGAAAAAGAGCGTGCCCAGAACTTAGCTCAAATCGCCCCTGCACTTGGGTCAACCTCGAAACGACCAAACGCCCCAAAACAGAAGACACAGCAAGTTTTCAAGTCGGACATGACACCAGAGGAGATTGCAAGAGCGCGGATCAAGTATGAGGAGGCTTTGCCCTGGCATTTGGAGGATTTCGACAACCAGCATACTTGGGTAGGAAACTATGAGGCAGCCTTATCCGAAACCCACGCAGTGTTCATCCCGGAAAACGGCAAAATGCGAATGGTGCCAGCTGAGAAGTGGTACAAATTCAACGCGAAGAGTAATTTCAAGGCTTTGACAATCGAGGAAGCCGAGAAATTCATGGCGAAGAGAGTAAAAGATCCGCGTTGGTTCATGGAAAAACAGCAACAGATGGAACAAGAGAGAGAACTAGAAACCTATGCCAAACAGCGCAAAGTCTACGCCGGAAAGCAAGGCGCACAGGGTGGCAAGGGCGAGGGACTGGAGGCCGGTGAAATGGATTTCGAAGAAGATCGATTCGCCGACGACGAGGAGCATGATGACCTTTTCAATGAAGACGAAGACGCCAAAGACGCCGAGAAACGGATCAAGGAAGACCAGCTCAAGGCCAACGTGTTCAATCTCAAGGATGAAAAGGAATACGACGCAGAGGAGGTTCGAGAGAAGCGGGAGCGGGAAGCTCGACGTGTCTTGGGCAAGGGTGTTCGTAAGGCGCTGAAGAAGAGAGAAAGGAACTACGACTACAGCAGCGGCTCGGATGCTAACCCCTACACGGACGAGGAGGTGTGTCATCCCGCGTTATCAAGCCAAGTGAAAACTAATCATTGCTTAGAGCTCTGACGACAGTGAGACCGAGCGTGCCAAGGAAGAAGAGCGCAAAAAGGCAGAAGAAGAAAAGAACCAGAAAGATTCTGCGGCCTCATCCAAGGGCAACAATACACCCTCTGGCCGACCCAAACACACAGACGCGTTGAAAAAAGCAGCTGGATCTCGGAAGAGACTTGGGTCGCCAAACGCATCCGACGCCAGCGGCACTGATACTTCCCGCAAGAAGGTCAAGAACATGCACAATCTCTCTTCCCAGCCACCATCCCGCCCGATCTCTCCCTCGGCACTGCAGGTATGTGTTAGCACCATGAGTGTCATCGTTGCCCACTAACCGTTCTAGACTGGCAAGAAACGCGTGCGAGCTAACGCTCCCGGTGGTGCGGGATCTGGCAGTGATGCTGATACTGGAGTCGGTTCTGGAGCTGAAATGACAGAAAATGGCAAGATCAAAAAGCTCAAGCTCAACCCACCCACTGGCTCCCGAACTGGCACCCCGCAAGGTTCCCGGGCTGGCAGTCCCATTGCTGGCCGACCTCCTGGAAGCCGTGCAAGCAGCCCTGAGGGCCCAATGAAACGTCAAGCGCGTGTCTCAACCCCTGTATCGGGCAACCAAACGTTCCCTACCGCCGGGGAAATCCACGCTGCCATTCCGGCCACAGGAATCGTGAGTAGTGACTTGCTGAAGATCTTCCGACCTCGCATTGGCGGCTCCAAGGAGAGCCACCGCAGATTCATTGCTATCGTAAGGGACGTCAGTGTTTATGGAAAAGAAGATCGCATGCTGCGCCCTGGTAACTGGAAAGGAAACTGATAGCGTGCGTACACCATCTGGCAGTCGAGCAACCCGCCTTTACATGTTTGATTGTATTTACGTGATCCCCATATGGGACCTCGGGACCTCGGGAGCTACAGAGAATGTCACATATTCAGGAGAACATAATATTGAAACAAGGACAAAAACTAGAAAATTCATTTATATGCACACATAAAACTCCAAGGCTGAGACATATCACATCATGACCCAAGAAAAAACACAAGGTCTTTCAGACACACATTATAGAAGGGGAATCGAGGGTTGATCATTTTTCAACATTGGTGTTCCCTTCCTCATACTTCTCCCAGTTGGCCAGGATGGAGGCAATGCGAGGAGAGTTGGTGAGCTTGTAGACATCCTCGAAGTACTCCTTGGTAATCTCGAAGGGACGGGCTGTGACGTTGGGGATGTACTTTCCGACGAGCTTGCTGGGGTCGATCGTGGTCTTGTTGATCTTCTTCAGCAAGAACGAACGGAAAGGCTTCACGCCAGAGCGTAGGAAGGTACTGTGGAAGGGAACATCAATACCCTTCAGAGGAATAGTGGCGAAGCCACGCTCCAGTTGGATGGGACGGGGCTTGGCCTCGGTTTGCTTGACACATTCCTGGATGATGCTGACCAAGTGCTCTTTGACGTCCTCCAGAGACATGCTCTGCATGAGGGCCGGGATGTCAATGTTCTGCGCCTTCAGGAAGTTGAGCAGGTTGGTGAGACAGTCAAGAGCACGCAAGTCACCAGCCGTAACGTATTGCATGTTGGCAACGTTGTAGTTGACAATCTCCAGCAACCAGCCGGTAGTTTCAGCAATGACTTCCACAACATACTGCAGAGCCTGCTCGTTGAAAGTCTTGGAAATACGGCTGGGGTTGACAGCACACATGGAGTAGTTGGAGCGACCCTGCGCATCGCGCTCGACGGCGACCTGCATGGTCAATCCACGGTAGAAGACAACAGACACCAGACTCTCGATGGGCATGACGTCGGCCAGGGCGGCCAAGGCAGAGTATTCGCCAAGAGAGTGACCAGCGAAGCTGCTGTCGCGTTGGACCAAACCCTTTGAGCGCATGTCTTCGAAGCTGGCCTTCTCCATCAGAGTCAAGGCAGGCTGAGTGAACTGGGTAGCGGAGAGGAGACCAGTAGGGGAGCGGTAGGTGTAAGAGGCAGTATTCTCATCAACCTCCTTGAAGATCTTTTCAGACTTGATGGACCCGTCCGCGTTCACCGACTCGAAAGTCATGGCCATGTAGTTCTGGCGAATGGCCTTACCACGGGGACCACCAAAGTAGACAGTGAGCTCCTTGGGGTTGTTCTTGACGATGTCGATGATGGAAAGGCCGTAATTTTCCATGAAGTGGCGATCGGCACGGTCCCAGACCTCCTGAGCAACAGGGCTGCTGCCATAAAGCTCCATACCCATGCCCTGTTCCTGAGAACCTTGGCCGGTGAAAACGTAGGAGGTGACAGGCTGTTCAACTTCTGCCTCACCCTGGAGAACCTTGTCCTCGGTTTCCTTGTTGCTGGCCTCGACCTTGATGATCTTGCGACCGGCAATCATGCCGACATGTTGAAGCTTGACAGTAATCATGTCATTGGGCAGAACCATGCCAACGAGGGAAACCTGGAAGCCACGGACACGACCGATGTTGTTCTCGGCGGCCCAAGTCTCGACGAGACTGCGAACAGCGGCACTGCTGTACATGCCGTGGGTGATGGTACCAGGCAGGTTGGCGTAGCTGGAGAAGACACGCGAAACGTGAATGGGGTTGTAATCACCGGAGACGCGGGCATATGTCTCGTTAGAGGCAGGGGCACGCAGCTCCAGAGCGGTCTTTCCACTGAGAGGGATAGGGTTCTCGAAGTAGACCGGCTGCTCAATGGAAGTTCCGTTGCGCTGGAGGTAGTCGATGACCGGGTTACCGTGGGAGTCACCAGCCTCGTATTCAACGGACGCGACTTGGATGACCTCCTTGGTTGGTAGCTCAAGCAGAGCCTGACCAATGGTCTGGACATTGCTGAAGACGGTGTTGTTCTTGAAACGGATCAAGCTCTGCAGACGGAAGGTGAGAGTTTGACCGAGGAGCTCGGTGTCAGAGTCGTCCATGCGGAACCACTCCTTGGAGCGAAGGATGGCAACATCCCGACTGGTTGCGAGGTGAACTTGCATGGGAACTTCGTCCTTGCGCTGGAAGGTATTCTCGAAGTCGGTGTAGGCACCGCGGTACAGGAACTGACTGGTCACATGCATGATGGCCTTGCCCTCACGCTTGATGGTACCGCAAACCTCAACCATTTTACCAGATTCCTGGTTAATGACGGCATTGATCTGGGCAGTTGTATCCAAAACGTCTCCAACCTTAAGGGGCTGGGCGCCAGGGACCATCTTGAAGCCGTTGGACAGGTGGACCAATTTCAGAAGATCTCCATCGATAGTACGAGGGAAGATAGGCTTAGTGATGGCCTTCCAGCCTGCAACAATGGCGAAGTCCATGGGGGCGAAGACCTCCTTGCCTGGACGGTCGACGAAAGCCTCACCGGTGTTACCGACGGCGTGAACAAAGTCAGCGACAGCCTGAGAAGTGATAGTCTCACGACCACCGCTGAAGGTGGCAGTGGTGGGGGTGTCAAAAGGCACGTCCTTGTTGCCGAACCAGATACGGTAGTAGAATTCCTTGATGCGGTCGTTGCGGTCACCCATGACCTCGCGGATAGGAGCGTATCCAGTCTCGGGGTGGTAGGTGAAGAGGAAGTTCAGAGGAACAACCCCGTTCTCGGCAGTGCGGCCCTCAAACAGAGTGAGGCTAATCTGTCCATTCTCGATCACCTTGGCCTCGACGGTCTTAACGAGCTTGCCGGACTGGTAGGGCTCGCGCACGCTGATGACCATCTTAGAGGGATCGTTGGGGTTACAGACCTCGACGTGCATGCCTGCAGTGGGGGCCACAATGCGCTTCATGGGATTGGTCTGGAAGCGGTGACCCTGGACATAGACATCAGCAAGGAACAGAGCGTGTCGCCACGAGTAGACACTGCCGGCCAAAAGGCCGAGCCAGCGGTCAAGGTCGGGAAGGACCGCAGAGGGGGAAGACGACAGGCGGAAGCTAGTCTTGTTCGATTCCTCAGAGATGGTGAGTCCATCAATTTCCGGCTCAGTTTCGGTGTTCAGAAGCTGACCACCGAAGTACTCAATGACGGGAATCTTGGACTTGTCACCACCGTAGACATCACGCAGAAGGCCGGCAATGTGGCCCTGGTGAACACCATCGAGAATGTCCTGGACAGGCTCGTCGATAATGTTGGAATAGTGAGCAGCCATAGGACCCTGAAGGATACAGGTACGACCGACATCTTGGTCAACCACAGCCTCAAGATCCTCGCTCTGCCACAGAGAATCCTTCTTAAAGAAGAATTCAAATGTTTCGTCCAACACGGGAACGAAAGGCACGGGCTTCTGACCGCGACGCTGACAAAGGAGCAGGAAGTGCTGGACATCCTGCGCATTAATCAGCTGATCAGCAGCGGCAGGGTAAGCAGCAAGGATGTTGTCAACGGCAGGGTAAGGGGTGTCAAGGTCAGAGTAGCTCTGGAGCAGGGAAGCCTGTCCCTCAGCAGTGGTGAAACGCTCCTCAACACGGCGGAGGAAGTCACCGGCCAATCGCTTCAATGAGGGATCGATCCAGCGAGACTCGTGTTTGATGTACATGAGGTCCACCATACGATGAACAACCTCAGTGTAGGTCATATCTTCCAGGTCAACTGTCTCGCCAGCAGCGTTGCGGCCAAACCAGACCTTGTGGAAGTCATCGTTCAGCTTCTTGATGATGTAGTTGCGCTGCTTCTTCAACTCAGGAACACGCTTGGCCTTGTCGAGCTTGAAAATCTTCTGGTCCATCTCTTGCCAGAACAAAACACCACGGGTGGCGAGCTTGTGAATAGGCTCACCCATCTCGGACAGAACGGTGATGACACCACCGGTAGACTTTTGGTAGGTCTTCTCCCATTCCTCATCACCAACACCGGGAGCCTCGGCGATGGCCTTCTTGGCGTTATAAGAAGTGTGCGCCTCCTTGGCAATCATCATGCGGCTACCGAACAGACAACCATCGAAGGGCATGGGAGGGTAGCCGAACTTGGCTGACCAGCTACCGGAAAGGTATGGGTAGGTGTCCTCGGAGCCACCGAAACCACTGCCAGCGACGAGGACGATGTTGTCCTGCTTGCGGATACGGCTGTACATCTGCAGCACAGGCTGGTGGAAGTCCTCAAAGGAGTGGTGACCACCGCCACGGCCACCGGTCCACTGAAGAATGATGGGGAACTTAGGGTTGGCCTTGGCGACGTTGATGACCTGCTGAATAGCGTCGACAGAGCCGGGCTTGAACGCAATGTGCTTGATTCCCAGAGTCTCAATGTACTCATTGGCAACTTCAATGGAGGGTACGCCGGCGCCGATGGTCAGACCCTCAATGGGGACACCCTCGGCGCGCAAGCGACCGATGAGAGGGATCTGCCAGGCCATGGCACGGGGGTTGACGTAAATCAAGTTGATGGTGATACCACGTCCAGGGGGAATGGTCTTCTCGATCTTCGTAATGGCCTCGGTCATGGTCTTCGCGTTGTAGTAGCCACCGCCAGCCAATTCAATGTGGTAACCGGCGTTCATAGTGGCCGCCACAAAGTCCCATGCCACGGTCGTCGGGGTCATACCGGCAACCATGACGGGAGGGATACCCAGCAGACGACTCATCTTAGTGTCAACGTAGGTTTGGCCAGTGGAGGTCCGGGTGAGACGAGGGCCGTGATCCTTGACCCAGTCCACGGCGAACTTGACCGAGTGCTCATCACGATCAAATAGTTCGGGCTTGTAACCAACCTCAGCGTTGGTGCCGTCCATTTCACCGGCGAGAATGACACGGACACCAGTGCCGTCCTTGTTGCGGTTGGTCAAGACACCCAGACCCGAGATACCACCAGGTCCGAAGTCCAGAATATGGGTGGCACCGGGGAAGACGGTAGCCTGCTCCCAATTGACGGCATCGTGAGTGATCATGCGGATGAGGGAAGGAACAACGCTCTTGTCGCCGAGTTGACGAAGATCCTCTCCAGTCTTCGTGTGGAAGACGGGGATGACGAGCGACTTGGCGGGAATTTCAACCACATCCTCCAGATCCTCGAGGATGCGGTCGTAGGCCGATGAGAGGTACTGGCTATGGAACGGAGCAGTGATGGGGAGGAAGCGGTTGACAAAGCGGACCTTGCGCTGGGTGAAGGGCACCCGGTTCTGGTCGAGCCCGGTGGGGGCCTTGACCTTGCGCAGGCGGAGGTTGAGACCGTAGAGAGAAATGGGAGGACCCGTCACGACGAAGTTACGGGCGCTGTTCACCAAGGAGATGGAGATGTGGCGATCCTCAGGCAAATGTTGGTTGGTGGCATCAATGTGTTCCTGCACCGCAGCGAGCGAGAGATCGCGGATGGAGAGCATAGGGGTGGGGGTTCCCTCGCCGTTTTCGATCGAATCCTGGAGCACGGAGGGCGCGATCGATGTGCGAGGGTAGGCCTGTTGACTACGCAGGCCAATCCAGAAGAGCATGGTCAAGGCATTCCGGGATGCCTTGGCGAAAGACTCCCAGCTGGTGGCTGTCGCAATGGCGGCCGCGGTCACCACGCCCTGCGAGTGACCCGTCGTACCGAGGAAACGCTCCAAGATATCGCCGGGTTGACGACCCAGGACCCTGCAGGTGACTGTGTAGTGTGCCAGCTGCACCAGCCCGATCAAGGGCAGACTGACCGGCGCTGAGACCAGATAGTCGATGTCTGGCTGTGTGTCCCGATCTTGGAGCCACTGCATGATGTCCAAACCCTTGGGGTAGAGCTTGCTGGCCTCGGGCTCGAGAGAGAGTGATTGCAGCAGCTCGGCGGAGGAAGTGATCAACTCCTCGACGAAGGATGGGTAGGTGGTGTAGATGTGACGCAGCTCATCGAAGTACTCCTCGATGTTTCCCTGGCCACCGAACACGGAGTAGATGCCTGCAGCCTCGTCCGAGGCAGCCCGGAACAGGGCCGAGTCATATGGCTTGGTGGGCCGGCCCGCCGCCGCACGCCCGGCGTAGTATGCCTCGACAACTTGGTTCTTCTTGTCCACGATGCCGGGAAGCGCGGCGGCCACGGCGTGCACATCGTTCCCGCGCATGAACGCCCGCTCGAATTCATTCATCACGAGCTTCAGGACGTCCAGGTAGTTCCCCTGGGCATCGTCCTCCTCCTCGAGCTCGTGGGCGACATGACCAATGTAGCGGGCCACCAACTCAGTCACTGATGAGGGCTCCTCATCGAGGGCCAATTCGTCTGTGGGCTCGGGTAAGGAGGCTGTGAAGCTGTCTTTCAATTGGGATGCATGGAAGTGAAGCGACGTGGGGACGAGGAAAGAGAACTCGAGAGAGCCATGCGAGAGGATGAGAGGGCGGAGGGATTGCGAGGATCGAGGGGTGTTGATCCCGGTCTGGGGACCGGTTGATGTGCCGTACATGCTCTCTAAATGCAAGGAATATGAAGAGCGAAAGGGAGAGATCAGGACCCTAAATTAAGCAGAGGGGAGGAATTGCGGGTTTTTTTGGTCCTGAGGGGATGTCAATTGAGAACGGGAAGTGTGAGAGGGGGGGGGCACTCACTGTCAACCTCTATAGACCTCTGTGCAAGTATCCTGAGGGTCCAAACAGGTTTTATTAAACAACACGACAGAACAGTAAAAGGGGGAATAAGAGTGAGAAATCCAAGAGACCCGTCGAAACAAACAGATATACAGAAGAGATGGAGCTCCCGACTGCCACCGAAAAAAAAAAGCGATCCGCTGTTGAACTGCAAGTAGCTCAAAGGGGTTTAGCGCCACCGCAGACCCGCCCCAATGGGTTGTGACTGGGTTGAACCCGTTGAGATTACACGCTCAGTACGGTAATCTATTCTCTATCTATACTTGCATTCTATAACCTCTACTATCCTATCCTATGCTTCCTATACTCTACTGTATATGCCGGCTCTATACTAGTCCAGTCTACCTCTAGAGCCCTCTCGCCCATCACATCCGCGATATACCCCACCAATCTACTATTGTACTAGTAATCCGCCAGATCCCTATACATTGGCTTTCCCCCGTTGGGATCTCCATGATCGACCGTGTGTCCATCGCCAGCTCTCGCCCAACAGAGCCCTCACCACTTTGCGACATGAAGCAATCATAAACCCGGTGTCTTCCCCATCTGCCCACACCCATCTCCCACACCCATCTCCCCATCTTTCCCCTGTATTGGTGTGGTACCACAAAAAAGCCGTGGGAAAATTACCGGTATCATTACCAAACTACGCTTCCCACCTTTTTTTTCCTGTCCGGTCCTTCGAACTGATACCCTTATTGTCCTCTAATCTGGTCTCTTCCAACACCTTCTCTCTACATACGTTTTATTCTTCGGGCCCTCTTGCGCATTCGTCACGGACGTTGCGTCCCTAATTCCGTCTTTCTGTTTAATCGATACCCATCACTTCCATCATGCGTCCGGAAGTGGAACAAGAGCTCGCCCACACCCTCCTGGTGGAGCTGCTGGCCTACCAATTCGCCTCGCCGGTCCGATGGATCGAAACCCAAGATGTCGTCCTCGCCGAACAGCGCACCGAGCGCATTGTCGAAATTGGTCCCGCAGATACCCTGGGAGGAATGGCACGGCGGACACTAGCCTCCAAGTACGAGGCGTACGATGCGGCGACGTCCGTCCAGCGCCAGATTCTTTGCTATAATAAGGACGCCAAGGAGATCTACTACGATGTCGACCCCGTAGAGGAGGAACCCGAGCCCATCCCGGAGGCTGCGCCCTCAGGCCCGGCCCCCGTGGCAGCTGCTCCTGCCTCCGGAGCTCCTCCCCCTCCCCCCAGTGCTGGCCCCGCGGCCGCAGTCGAAGATGCCCCCGTCACAGCAGTCGATGTACTGCGCACACTGGTTGCTCAAAAGTTAAAGAAGACCCTCGCCGATGTACCATTGTCAAAAGCCATTAAGGATCTTGTTGGAGGTAAGCCAACCGCTTGTTTTGTTTTGATTTCTGGAACGGTGACTGATGCTAACTCCTCGCAGGCAAGTCCACATTACAGAACGAAATCCTAGGTGACCTGGGTAAAGAGTTCGGTTCCACACCAGAGAAGCCAGAGGATGTCCCACTGGATGAACTCGGTGCTTCCATGCAAGCCACCTTCAACGGCCAATTGGGCAAGCAGTCATCTTCTCTCATTGCCAGAATGGTCTCTTCCAAGATGCCTGGTGGCTTTAACATCACGGCCGTCAGAAAATACCTGGAAACCCGTTGGGGTCTAGGAGCTGGTCGTCAGGACGGCGTGCTGCTCCTTGCCCTCACAATGGAGCCTGCGGCTCGTCTGGGTTCCGAACCCGACGCCAAGGCTTACTTGGACGACGTCGCCAACAAGTATGCTGCCAGCGCAGGCGTCAGCCTCTCGGCCCCCGTGGCCGGTGGTGATGGCGGCGGCGGCGGCGGCGGTATGGTGATGGATCCTGCTGCCATTGATGCCTTGACCAAGGACCAGCGAGCGTTGTTTAAGCAGCAGCTTGAGATCATTGCTCGTTATCTCAAGATGGACCTCCGCGAAGGCGAGAAGGCCCACGTCATCTCCCAGGAGAGCCAAAAAGCGCTGCAGGCTCAGCTTGACTTGTGGCAGGTGGAGCATGGTGACTTCTACGCCTCTGGCATCGAGCCCTCATTTGATCAGCTTAAGGCCCGTGTCTATGATTCCTCATGGAACTGGGCTCGCCAAGATGCCTTGAGCATGTACTACGATATCATCTTCGGTCGTCTCCAAGTGGTGGACCGTGAAATCGTCAGCCAATGTATCCGTATCATGAACCGATCCAACCCCCTCCTCCTCGATTTCATGCAATATCACATTGACAACTGCCCCACCGACCGTGGTGAGACCTACCAGTTGGCCAAGGAACTTGGCCAACAGCTCATCGAGAACTGCCGTGAAGTTCTCGAGGTTTCCCCGGTCTATAAGGACGTTGCTGTCCCCACGGGCCCTCAAACCAGCATTGATGCCCGCGGAAACATCGGCTACAAGGAGGTTCCCCGAACTAGCGCTCGCAAGCTCGAGCACTACGTCAAGCACATGGCCGACGGAGGTCCGATCTCTGAATACAGCAACCGAACCAAGGTTCAGAATGACCTTAAGAATGTCTACAAGCTCATTCGCAAGCAACATCGTCTCTCCAAGTCCTCGCAAATTCAGTTTGATACCTTGTACAAGGATGTCGTTCACGCACTTGGTATGAACGAAAGCCAGATCATCCCCCAGGAGAATGGGCACGCCAAGAAGAGCGGTTCCAAGCGTACCCTCACCCGTCCCGGCAAGGTGGAAACTATCCCATTCTTGCACCTGAAGAAGAAGACCGACCACGGCTGGGACTACAACAAGAAGCTCACTGGCATTTACTTGAATGTCATGGAGTCCGCTGCCAAGGATGGTCTGAGCTTCCACGGTAAGAATGTGCTGATGACCGGTGCTGGTGCCGGTTCCATTGGTGCCGAGGTCTTGCAGGGTCTGATCAGTGGTGGTGCTAAGGTTGTTGTCACCACCAGTCGCTTCTCGCGCGAGGTCACGGAGTATTACCAGGGCATGTACGCCCGCTACGGTGCCCGTGGCTCCCAGCTGGTTGTTGTGCCCTTCAACCAGGGTAGCAAGCAGGATGTTGAGGCATTGATCGAATACATCTACGATGCCAAAAAGGGTCTCGGCTGGGACTTGGACTTCGTTGTTCCCTTCGCCGCCATTCCCGAGAACGGCCGTGAAATTGACTCCATCGACTCCAAGTCCGAGTTGGCTCACCGTATCATGCTGACCAACCTGCTTCGTCTTTTGGGTTCTATCAAGACGCAGAAGCAAGCCAATGGCTTTGAGACTCGCCCCGCCCAGGTTATTCTGCCGTTGTCTCCCAACCACGGTACATTCGGTAACGACGGTTTGTACTCCGAGTCCAAGCTTGCTTTGGAGACTCTCTTCAACCGCTGGTATTCTGAGAACTGGAGCCACTACCTCACCATTTGTGGTGCCGTCATTGGCTGGACCCGTGGTACCGGTTTGATGGGTGGCAACAACATGGTCGCTGAAGGTGTCGAAAAGCTGGGTGTCCGCACCTTCTCCCAGCAGGAGATGGCGTTCAACCTTCTTGGTCTGATGGCCCCTGCCATCGTCAACCTTTGCCAGCTTGACCCCGTCTTCGCCGATCTCAACGGTGGTCTTCAATTCATTCCCGATCTCAAGGGTTTGATGACCAAGCTTCGTACCGATATCATGGAGACCAGTGATGTTCGCCAGGCCGTTATCAAGGAGACCGCCATTGAACATAAGGTGGTGAACGGCGAGGACAGCGGAGTTCTGTACAAGAAGGTTGTTGCAGAGCCTCGTGCCAACATCAAGTTCGAGTTCCCCAACCTGCCTGATTGGGAGGAGGAGGTCAAGCCTCTCAACGAGGGCCTCAAGGGCATGGTCAACTTGGACAAGGTTGTCGTTGTCACCGGTTTCTCCGAAGTCGGTCCTTGGGGTAACTCTCGTACTCGTTGGGAAATGGAGTCCAAGGGCAAGTTCTCTTTGGAGGGCTGTGTCGAGATGGCCTGGATCATGGGCCTGATCAAGCACCACAATGGTCCTTTGAAGGGCAAGGCCTACTCCGGCTGGGTCGACGCCAAGACCGGTGACCCAGTGGACGACAAGGATGTCAAGCCCAAGTACGAGAAGCACATCTTGGAGCACACAGGTATTCGTCTCATCGAACCTGAGCTATTCAAGGGCTATGACCCCAAGAAGAAGCAGCTTCTTCAGGAGATCGTTATTCAAGAGGATCTCGAGCCCTTTGAGTCTTCCAAAGAGACCGCGGAGGAGTTCAAGCGTGAGCACGGAGACAAGGCTGAGATCTTCGAGATCCCCGAGTCTGGCGAGTACACCGTCCGCCTCCGCAAGGGCGCCACCATGCTCATTCCCAAGGCGCTTCAGTTCGATCGTCTTGTCGCTGGTCAGGTCCCCACTGGTTGGGATGCCAGCCGCTATGGTATCCCTGATGATATCATTGAGCAGGTGGATCCTGTTACTCTGTATGTCTTGGTCTGTACCGCTGAAGCCATGCTTTCTTCCGGTATCACCGACCCCTACGAGTTCTACAAGTACGTCCACCTCTCTGAGGTTGGTAACTGCATCGGTTCCGGTATCGGTGGTACCCACGCTCTGCGCGGCATGTACAAGGACCGCTTCTTGGACAAGCCTAAGCAGAAGGATATCCTGCAGGAGTCTTTCATCAACACCATGAGCGCTTGGGTCAACATGCTGCTCCTCTCCTCTACTGGTCCCATCAAGACCCCTGTGGGTGCCTGCGCCACCGCTGTCGAGTCTGTTGACATTGGTTACGAGACCATTGTCGAGGGCAAGGCCCGTGTCTGCTTCGTTGGTGGATTCGATGACTTCCAAGAAGAGGGATCCTACGAGTTCGCCAACATGAAGGCCACCAGTAACGCCGAGGATGAATTCGCCCACGGTCGTACCCCCCAGGAGATGTCTCGTCCCACTACCACCACCCGTGCTGGCTTCATGGAGTCTCAGGGCTGTGGTATGCAATTGATCATGACTGCGCAGCTTGCCCTTGACATGGGTGTGCCCATTCACGGTATCATTGCTCTGACTACCACCGCCACTGACAAGATTGGACGCTCCGTTCCCGCTCCCGGCCAGGGTGTCCTGACCACCGCCCGCGAGAACCCCGGCAAATTCCCATCTCCTCTGCTGGATCTCAAGTACCGCCGCCGTCAATTGGATCTTCGCAAGAAGCAGATCAACGAATGGCAAGAGTCCGAGCTCCTCTACCTCCAGGAGGAGGCCGAGGCCATGAAGGCTCAGAGCGATGATACTTTCAACGAGACTGAGTACTTGCAGGAGCGTGCTCAGCATATTGAGCGCGAGGCCATTCGCCAGGAGAAGGATGCTCAGTACAGCCTGGGTAACAACTTCTGGAAGCAGGACTCTCGCATCGCTCCTCTCCGTGGTGCCATGGCCACTTGGGGTCTGACTGTTGACGATATCCACGTTGCCTCTTTCCACGGTACTTCGACCGTCGCCAACGACAAGAACGAGTCCGATGTCCTCTGCCAGCAGATGAAGCACCTTGGCCGCACTAAGGGTAACGCATTGATGGGTATCTTCCAGAAGTACCTCACTGGTCACCCCAAGGGTGCCGCCGGTGCTTGGATGTTCAACGGTTGCTTGCAGGTCTTGGACAGCGGCCTCGTCCCGGGAAATCGCAACGCCGACAACGTCGATAAGGTCATGGAGAAATTCGACTACATCGTCTATCCAAGCCGCAGCATCCAGACGGACGGTATTAAGGCGTTCTCGGTCACCTCATTCGGTTTCGGTCAGAAGGGTGCTCAGGTGATTGGTATCCACCCCAAGTACTTGTATGCCACTCTTGAGAAGGCTCAATACGATGCCTACAAGACCAAGGTTGAGGCTCGCCAGAAGAAGGCTTACCGCTACTTCCACAACGGTCTCATCAACAACACTATCTTTGTTGCTAAGAACAAGGCGCCTTACGAGGATGACCTCCAGAGCAAGATCTTCTTGAACCCCGACTACCGTGTGTCGCTTGACAAGAAGACCTCTGAACTCAAGTACTCCTCTGCTTCCCCAGAGGCCAAGCAGTCCGAGGCCACTCGCCAGACTGTCGAATCCCTCGCCAAGGCCAATGCCGCTGAGAATTCGAAGATTGGTGTTGATGTCGAGCACATTGATTCCGTCAACATTGATAACGAGACCTTCGTTGAGCGCAACTTCACCCAGGGCGAGCAGGACTACTGCCGCAAGGCTGCCTCCCCCCAGTCCTCATTTGCAGGCCGTTGGAGTGCCAAGGAGGCCGTCTTCAAGTCTCTTGGTGTCAGCAGCAAGGGTGCCGGTGCCGCTCTCAAGGATATCGAAATCGGTGTCGATGCTAACGGTGCTCCCACTGTCAACGTAAGTACCCCAGACCCATCCTGAAACAGCCATACTAACATGTATCCAGCTCCACGGTGCCGCTGCCGCTGCCGCTAAGCAGGCCGGTGTGAAGCAAGTCAGCGTCAGCATTAGCCACAGCGACTCTCAAGCTGTTGCTGTTGCCGTGTCGCAGTTCTAAGCGTGTTGTGTCCTTTCTCTGTTAGCATAGAAATTCCTCCGGTTGCATTGTATTGAGACTTAATGATTGTGATTTACGGTTTTTAGATTCCGAGCCAGCTCTCCTGACTCTTTGTTTTCATAATGGGAGTAATTTCATTTTATCTACTGTTTTCATTCTACATGTGATGTTTCAAAAATGCGTAGGAGCCAAACGTCAAGTCTAGATATGGATCAAATTTGATAATGCTACACCTACCTAGGTAACTCCAATGCATTTTTGTACAAATGAATTCATGTACAACATTTACCATCACGAACGACCCGCGCGGTTGAGAGGGCCCCAGTTGGCACGGGGATTGATCTGGTATCGCATAAGACGCTTTTTCGTATGCGAGGCAGAGACCGCACGGCCAAGATCGGCATCAAAGACCACCTCGAGAGCACTCGGGTGAGCTCGCTTGGCCGGGGTAGCAGACGTTTCACCTGGGCATTGTGTAGCATCTTCGCGCTCAGAGGCCACGCGCTGTGAGCCTCGCGACCCAGAGCGGTAAAGTGCTGCCTCGACCTTGGTGACCAAATCACTCACATCCTTTCCGGCCTCGACGGCAGAGAGCAAATCTTGCTTCAACAGTGAGAGCCATTGATCTTGGTCGTCCAATTTGCGCAAGTTCTCACGGCTCTTGGCCATAATCGCGGCGCCCGGAGTTCCAGGTTTTAAGGAGGATTCTTTAATGGGCGACTTTTGTCGCACCCATTCGCGCATG
This sequence comes from Penicillium olsonii, assembly GCA_911174995.1. Taxonomy (NCBI): domain Eukaryota; kingdom Fungi; phylum Ascomycota; class Eurotiomycetes; order Eurotiales; family Aspergillaceae; genus Penicillium; species Penicillium olsonii. The sequence goes on from CAJVNO010000077.1 coordinate 105,368, forward strand.
ATCTCCCAAACCACTTCCCAGGGAGCATCGGTGCGTACGGAATTTGGTTTCGTGTGAGAGCGAGTCGAGCGGTATCCGAGATTGCTGAGGGCACCGCGGAATTCATCAATTGGGATGGTGGTGGTGTGAAGGACCTTGGCGACCGCACTGAGTGAGAAGTAGAAGGGGTATTTCTCCTGAAGGGCAACATCCATCCGAGGAATTATCGCGGGATATTCCACGTCCTGCTGGTTCTTCGACTCCACAAAGGTCTCCTTTGTCCCTGGAGATTTGGTCGGCTTAGATCCGTCTGCTTCAGGCGTCAGGTCTAGATCCTCCTCAAGGGCAGTAGTCAACATGCCCTCGAGGCGGGCGCAAGTCTGATATGTTTCCTGATCAGCCCCGGGGAGCATGGCCAGGATTTTTTGAATAAAGTGAGGGTTGTGCAGTGGGCCACCCCACATAGGTCCTGCGATATGAGTTCTGGTACCGCAGTGCTCACATTGGGGACCAGATGAGGGTCCTTTGTTGATGCCATGGTGGTGGATGGGTCTCCCATTCTTATCCGACTTGCTTTTAGTGAGACCAATGTACTGAGTTGTCCAGGCGCCGCAGCCAGCGTCGCAGCTGTAGACAAGCATGGTGTTGCCAGCATTGAACTTGACCTGTGCCGGGGATCTATGAACTCGAACAAATACGCGAGCGTAGAAGTCGATTGAAAGGGACAGCAAGGGCTCGATTGCAATTCCATATTTAGACGCGGACATCACAAGAGAATTCAAGATCAATCTCAGCCCACTTTCGTGGGAGTGATTACCCTTGAGAGGAATGCCGCCGTACAGCGAGAAGGCCTTCTCTGAGTAGCCGGTAGATGCCCAGACACCTGCATCGGTACAGGTTACACAAAGAAGACCGCCGTCTTTCGCTGCCTGGATGGCAGCATCCAGGAAAGGAGATGCCGTGCCATACGGATCCAAATCAATCACGTCGAACTTGCTTGCATTTTCATACATATAGACTCTCGCGTCTCCCAGATTGGGTTGGATGGTTTTGAGATCGTTGTAATCGACGTTAGTTTTCATGGATTTGATTGCAGACTCCGACAAGTCATTGCCCACCACCTTGGTAGCGAAGGGGATCTCGGAGGCATAGCGAAGAGCACGCAACCCCGTTGCGGAAAGAGCATCCAGGATCGCAAATTGGGGCGCCGGGGGTGAAGCAGGGGTAGCTGGTTTCTCTGTGGGGGCAGGCTGCTCAGAGAGAAGGTCTGCCTGAATTGATTCCGAGGAAGCCTTGTCATCTGCCTTCGGCGCGGGCCTCGGGTTTTCGGTCTCGTCATCCTCGCGCTTCCGCTTCTTCGCCCCGTTGCCAGCCTGCTTCTTCAACTTGTTGTCCACTTTCTGTTTCTTGTAATCAAGGAGGTGTTCGCCATATGCGCGAATGGCGAGAACACTCAGGTCCCGGTTGAATTGTTGGATTGGATTGTAGAACACGGACTGGGTTTGGTCGTCGTCTTTGAGGTCTTTCTTGGTGCCTTTTGAGGCAGCCTCTTGGGAGGGAGGGTTGAGAATGCGCGCCAGTCCTTCCTTGACCACTTGGTATTGGGTTCCCTTGAATTCCACCAGACTGGGTGGGGTGTCGGAGGTATTCGCCATGACTGAATTGAATCGTAGTTGCTGGGTCGAGCACGGGAAGTGAAGATGAGCAGGTCCAGTTCTATATGTGATCTGAGCGCATCGTATAGACAAGCCAACCCGCGACAATGAGTTCATGGACAGGACCGATAGACGCTGGTCGCAAAGGACGTCGCGGCAGAAAAAGAGATGGCGCACGGACCAGGTGTAATGCAGAACGGTATTTGGGTATTAGGTAATTTTGGTATCAAACGAGATCGGCGATGGAGCTGCACACCTGGGCAGCTCTTTGTCAGGCTAAGCTTCCAAGGTTAGCGGATGCTGTCTCGACGGCCCCGTGATACATGCGTCAAATATATGTCTTGCAGGTGTCTTTTCTATTGCATATATGTCGATCAGATCCACCTCGGCCCTAGATATGAGACGGTTCAATCACAGCTTACTATGATGGATTGTACTTGTTATCGCTCATTCGAAGCCGGGCTTACAGTCCGCTGTGGGTTCGGTTCGATCAATGCAAAGGGAGAACCCCCAATGAGAAAACGGGGCTGAGGGTATTTGGACACGACATGGAGTCGACGATCTCTGCGATACATTCTGGTCTTCTCGAATTCGAAACATCCCGGTTTCTAGAAGACACCTCGAATTTCCGCCCAATGTGGCCACAATCAGGCAGGAATCCCATTACCACGCAGAGCTACACGGCCGTTTTGATTCCGAGTAGCCCATGCGGGGATGCCAACACGTCCGCCAAGAGGACATGGGTGACTTCCTCCACCAATTGTGAGCTGGGAATTCTCAAGGCGAGCTACAGCCGAGGTGGCTCCGCAGCGTAAGCTGCATGGTCATGTCAGAAGGTGCCATTTTCGAGTCCATTTGCTTGACGTGGTTCATGCATCTTCTGTAACCCCCCCTCCCCTTCGGGGCCGAACAACATATGAAAGCCCGGGCTCGCGCAATTTCTATCCAAGCTGCTGAAGCCAGACTCAGCATGTTATTTCGGTTTGTTGTCGGACAATGGCACCTGCTTCACGCGAGGTTATCCAGACAACTCTCCGGCCGGATCCTACTGACGTGACCATTGTGAAGCGGGAGACTCACTCCTGGCCCACCAACACCTTTGTGACTCTCACTTGGCCTGACAGTCCCCCCGCGACTGCCGTGGTTCAAGCCGCAGCCACTCCAACATGGAGCTATGCCGCCGAATCCAGTCCCGGGCTCTCCACCCAAGCCAAGGGCGCCATCGCAGGCTCCATCCTGGGGGTTGCATTCCTTTTACTCTTGTTGTATTGTTGGTGCCAACGTCCCCCGCGCTCCCGAACCGCATCGCGACGTCGACGCCGTTTTGTTAGAGTCCCACTTCCAGAGGCCCCTCGGGACCCCACTGTGGATCTACCGGAGGGTTCTGCACACAAGAAGAAGAAGAAGACGGTGACTATCGCGCCGGAACCGCCCAAAGATGCGTCGGACTCAAAGCAGCATCGACCCAGCTTCCCACCGGTGGTGAAATTTACGACCGATATGAGCTCGAAAACCACCATCGCTGTCCGGGAGAGCAAACGGGGGAATCCGATGCCTTATATCATCCGGCCGTTGGAGAGAGCCAAGAATTGAACGAGTTGATAGTAATGAACAGTGAATTCTACAGTGTACTCTATACTGTACAGCACTGCGTAGTCCAGTTGACCGGTGTGATTAAGCTCCACCAGTCAGAGCCTCGGGAGTCAGCCAATCCTGATTCGGCACATCCCCTTTTCTCTTTTTTCCCTCGTTTTTTCTCGTTTTTCTCGTTTTTCTCGTTTTTCTCGTTTTTCTCGTTTTTCTCTTTTCTCTCTCGGTCTCGCTCCGTCCCAACAGAAAACTTGCCTCGGCATTTACTATATTAGGCTAGAAACAAAAGATCTGGTCCGTCATCTTAGACACCACCCCTGGCTTTGCAAAGCCCATCGCCACCAGGTTCTTCTTAGTGGCGTTGACCATCCCCGGTGGCCCACATAGCATGATCTTCGTGTCCGGTGAGGCCGCAGGGAGTTGTGCAGCCAGAACGGCCTGATCCACATATCCTGTGCCATACGTCCAACCCTCCGGCGCAGAGTCGAGCATATACCACAGTTTGAAGTTCTTGGGGTAAAGACGCGCAAATCGCTCCAGTTCATCCCGGAGGAGAATGTCCGACTCACTCCGGTTGGCGTAGACCAGATTCACCTCGGTGGTGTCGGTGTCATTCTCGCAGATTGCGCGGATCAACTGGTACATAGGTGTGATCCCTGTACCGCCGGCCACCATGCCAATCTTGCGGCAGAGGCCCTTGCTGTAGCGCATGGAACCCTTGGGTCCACGGAACTCTACCTCGTCTCCCACGGTCAGGCCCGCGAGATAATTGCCACTCAATAGACCGTCTGGGTAACACTTGATGACGAGTTCGATCCGCCCGCGGTCGGTGTTGTTGGAGGTGGGAGTGTATGAGCGAGTGACCACCGTGCCGTCGATCTCAGCCCGGATGGCGACGTGTTGGCCAATGGGGAGACCCAGCACCGCAGAAGCGGTGGGCAGAGCGAACACGAACCGGAACACGTTGGTTGCCAGCTCGGTCTTTTCCACTAGAGGTAGACGTTGATATTGCTGCGGCTCCAGGAAGCCCCGAGTCAGATGGGGGTCCACCCGAATAACCTTCTTCGCCTTCATATGGGGAGGATAGCGCATAAATCCCGAGTCGATCTTGGTGAACTTGCCGGCCTGGCGAGCTGCCACTGCACCGATTACGGCAGAGATGGCCGAAGCGGCCAAGAATCCGTTCACGAAGCCCCCGTGGGGCAACCGAATGCTCTTCAACTGATGGGGAATCAAGTGGGAAATGGCGTCCATGCCATGTGTGAGGTTGGTACGGCTGACAATGTAGCAGGCAGGTATTAAGCCGCCAAGGGCACATGCAATGGCTTTGAATGGCGATGAAGAGGATGCCGCCTCTTCTGTCCTTTGGGAGACGACACGCACTGCCTTGGGGCGCACATACTGCTGGGCATCTTTTAGTGTGCCCACCAAGAAGGGTTGCATGATTTCACGCGCATCTTCTGAATGACCAACATCTTCATAATCTGCTGTGGCATCCGTGCCAGCCACGTCGACTAGCACCTCTGCGCCTCCGGGGTGGTCCTGGAGATACTCTGTGAGATCGAAGACTGTTGAATTGTTAGTTTGGCGTCGACATCTTCCCTGGCATTCTCACCTTGTCCATGGATCACCATCCAGGTGTCCCCTTTGGTATTGTGTGTGGCCACGTCTTTCAAGGTGTACTCGGGCAAGACCGTCTCGGCCTTCCACTCAGCCTTGAGCTCTTTTGTTTCAGTAGACATAGTGATTTGATGTTGAGAAGAGAAAAGTTTCCAAAACCCAACCTCACGCCTACTTAGGGAGTTATATGGGAATCACTCCGTATATGAGAATATTGCCATTGTGGATCTACGAGTCTATGTGCATAAATCAAGCCCACTCCTATAGAGGACCGGGATTCATAATAGACACGAATCTACTCGTACCTCGGCATCGAAGCTCTCTGGAAGAAGCTAAACCTCAAACACGCTGAAACGCCGAGGGGGCCGTGGGGCCGTGAGGATATCGGCATCTTGGACCCGGGCAAACGCACACGGTGAAGCCGATAGACCGATTTTTTTTTTCCCGTGTCGGCTGTGGCCTGGAAGTTTAGCGTTAGCCAATATCGCATGGGTGACGATCATCTCCTGATCGAGATTTTTGACCGGAGTGGAGCCGTTGAGAGACATCGAAAGTACCGAGGCTTGACAAGTAGATGTCGAACGGGCAATGTCTTTGGTGCTGCATAAGTGGAGATGTGCAATTTCGAACGGCGCATACAATATCGATATCTTTTATAAATATGATAGTGCACCCTTCATGGCCAAAGGGAAATTTGGGAAGCAAAACAATCCCACAGGATGGTGGCTAAACAATTCTACTTGCTGGGTGAGGCAATCACCTCAGCTCAAGCCATTGACATCGAGTCGACAATTAGCTATCAAGATCTCCAGCTGCTGATCGCGGGTCAATTCGCCATTGTCGAGCCAAATGGTAAGCATCCCTGTCGAGCCCCCAGAACGTCTCATTGACATTCAACTAGGCATTGGCTTTCAATCCGAAGATGCCACATTGTCCACACCCACAGAGATTCTCGCCAGTGAGGAGCCCATTGCCATCTCAATAGATGGCAAGGCAGTCAAGGAGATCCCCGGTCCTAAGGGACTGCCCTTCGTGGGAAACTTCTTCGAGGTCTACCCAGACCATCTGGGTAACCACCAGCGTCTGTTCGAGCAATACGGTCCTATTATCCAGACGACCAACATGGGACGAACCGTGTATCACACCAACGACCCCGAATTGTCGGCCATTGTCTTTGCCGAGTCTGATTTCTTCACAAAGCGGATCGGCGAGGGCCACCCGCTACACCCCATCAAGAACCAGGAAGCGGGTGTGTTCTTGGGAGATACCGATACCCCCGAATGGCGGGCAGCACACAAGTTCCTTCCCCCGGCATTTGGGCCGAAAGCCGTGCGGCACTATGCCCCAACGATGCAAGAGACCGTCGAGGATGCCTTTAGCGTCTTTGATGAGTTGGACGAGCGTGGCGAGGCCTGGAATGTCTACCAGTACATGCTGAAGCTGGGATCACAGGCTGTGGGCAAGCTGGTTCTGGGCATGGACTTTAAACATTTCTCTGCCGTCGATGCACCACCTCACGAGCTCGTGTACCGTATCGCTGAGTCGTTGGAGCTGAACAAGAAGGTGACTGCTCGTGGGGACTGGTACGCTAAGCTACCTTTTGGAGACCCCAAGCGTTTGCGAGATGCTCGCTACCGCATTATTGAGATGGTGAACGAGTCTATTGAGAATGCGTCCCGGGGTGGTGTAGAGGATCTTCCTCTCCAAGATGCCGCATTGCAGGCTTCAAACATGATCGGTCAGTCGAGCCATATCCAACTCTCGTTCGCGGCTAATTTTTCCACAGATTATATCATTCGTGCCACCGATAACAAGGGCGAGAAGCTACCCAAGACCAGTCTGATGCAAGCGCTTGTGGTGGCCACTGGAGCTGGATTCACAACCACTAGCTCCCTGCTCTCCTGGCTTCTCTATTCCATGGTCAACTATCCCGGCATGCAAGAACGACTCCTTCAAGAGCTCGTGGATCACGACATTACTGCGGACACTCCCCTCACAGCTGATCTGACGGAGCGTCTAACCTTCCTCGATAAGTTCATCAAGGAAACCCAACGCCGGCACAATCCCTCGTACCAGCCTGCCCGTACGGCCAAGGTCGCCATGGTCCTCCCCGGTGGCTACAAACTCCCGGCCGATTCCATCGTCATTCCCGCCCTTCACCACGTCCACAACAACCCTGCGGTCTGGAACAACCCTGCGCGATTCGACCCGGATCGCTGGGACACTCAGGAGGTCAAGGACCGCCACAAGAATGCCTATATGCCCTTCGCTGCTGGTCCCAGAATGTGCATTGGGTTCAACTTCGCGTTGCAGGAGGTCAAGGTCTTCCTGCCGAAGCTGCTCTTCCGCTATAAATTCACCAAGGAGAATGATGGGCCGATTGATTATGATCCCATGTTCCAGTTGATCCGTCCGACCAACTTATATGTGCGGGCAGAACGACGAGTGAAGTGGCCTCCCAAGTCGGAAGGCGTGCAGCAATAGTATTTATATATAATAAAAAATCAGTATACTTCATATTTTTAAGACAAAAAGAAACAGTGAAAGATGAATGACGAGAGAGAGAGTAAGGAGAGAAGAAAAAACAAGGCGTTCAGCCCTATGAAGTGCCTTCCCAAGAAAGCTTAGCTTCGGGAAATTGTGTCTTGGCGTTTCTTCACTTTGCACGTTGCAGACACTTGGCACTTCACGCCTGACACTTCTCTTCCCTCATGGCTCAATCACGGTCTGCTAGGTACATTGGCCATGCTCTCGAAGAGCTGGGACTGACCACCATGTGGCAATCTTCTCTCGACGTGAAGCTGCTCTGCGCCCAGCGGTTTGTACGCCTGTTCGCGTACGGTGGCTCGACGCTCATCCTAGCATCATACCTTTCGGCTATTGGAATCTCCGATGACCGGATTGGATTGTTCATGACCCTGACCCTGGTCGGAGACGTGGTCATCAGCTTCTTCCTGACCCTTTTTGCGGACCGCATGGGTCGAAAGGCAGTCTTGTCACTCGGGTCAATCCTCATGGCAGGCAGCGGTGTGATCTTTGCTCTGTTTGGGAATTATTGGATTCTGTTGGCAGCGGCAGTCTTTGGTGTTATTAGTCCCAGGTATGTCCGTTCGGTTGATCTCGATTTTTGATCTTATCTGATCTTTCTCAAAGTGGAAATGAGATTGGTCCGTTCCGCGCCGTGGAAGAATCCACTCTCGCACATCTCACCGCACACGAACGGTTGAGCGATGTCTTTGCGTGGTATTCTCTCATTGGAACGGCGGGGTCGGCCCTAGGCATGCTGGTGTGCGGTTGGATCATCAACTCCCTCGAGTCGATCCACGGGTGGGCGTTCATCCCCGCCTGCCGCATCATTTTCTTCGTCTATGCCGGGGTTGGGGTTATCAAGCTCATCTTCACCCTAGGTCTGAGCGGCAAGGTCGAGGTTCAGAAGCCAGAACCGAGTTCCGAGACTCGTCCTTTGTTGGCAGAGCCCACGGAAGAGGCGCCAGCACCGGCACCAAAGAAGAGCCTCTTCCCCTCGATCGAAAAGGATTTGTGGTCGTTGGTTATTCGTCTCTTCATTTTGTTCGGTGTAGATTCCTTTGCTTCCGGGCTGGCCTCTCTGTGAGTTGCTTCCTCTCAACGTATTACCAATCGCTAATGCCCTTCAGGTCCTGGATGACCTACTTCTTCAAGGGTAAGTTTAACTTGCCTGAGGGCCAACTCGGTACGATTTTCTTCACCACGAACCTCATCTCCGCGGCATCCATGCTCGTCGCCTCCTCTCTGGCCAAGCGTATCGGGAACGTCAAGGTAAGACTTTTGCACGCCTTCTTGTCCACATTGCTGATTCCCGTGATAGACGATGGTATTCACGCACATGCCCTCGGCCATCTGTCTGGCTCTGATCTCTGTCCCCTCGACTCTTCCCTTGGCTCTTACCTTCCTGGTCTTGCGCGCCTGCTCCCAGAACATGGATGTGGCACCGCGTTCTGCATTCCTCGCCGCTGCACTGCCATCTGACAAGCGCACTGCCATCATGGGGGCGGTCAACGTGGTCAAGACCACTTCGCAGAGCATGGGACCTTTGTTGACGGGAATTCTATCGCGCCATGGTCATTTCGGCGTCTCCTTCATTATTGCTGGATGTTTGAAGGTGGTCTACGATCTAGGCATGCTCTTCAGCTTTGCCGGCAAAGAGGCCGCTCGTCGTAAGCAGACCCCGCAAGAGGACGAAGAGACCAGCTAGATGGGCATCTCTCAGCTTTGGATTGGGGTATGGGGTTTCGGACTATCGCGGAATCTACGTTGCGGTATGCAGTGTAACTACCAACATCTTACAGGTATCTCAGACAAGGAGCAAAGGGATGAGATCAAAGAGATTTGGCCAATCGGATTTTCATTGCGTCAGTGATGTATCCAGCTTTATTGTCTGAATGCAGGCCTTGGGGGGGTTTCTAATACCGGATAAACCCAGTAGATCTACGGTATTCCAATATTCGATTGTAATTAGTGTATTGTTTTATTAAGGGCTCTAATGAAGAAACACCCCTTTGCCTATTAAAACACCCCCTTAGCTAGAGTAGGAAGGTTGGTGTCTAAAATTTGCCTAAATAACTGGTTAGAACTTGTCGCCTTTCTGTCCGTCCGCCCATAAAAATACGCAATATGCCAGATACCTCTGGACAATATAGAACCCTCTACCAAAACTAAATCACTCTTATAATAATGAATCACTATTCTATATTATCCATGGATGTTCCATGGTTATGAATCATGTAGTTATGTAATTATCTGTTAGGTAGGACCTCGGGACGAGGCTCGGGATGCCTCCACATCCTTACCTACCTAGGTAGGTAATTTTCCATATTGAATGCACTCCGAATTCCCTTTACCGGATCTGGCTTCCCATAGCATTCTATACAGTAGGGTTTCAACTCCTAAAGCTTCCAGCAAATGCTATTTTCCGACGCTTTTTGTATTACTTTTGTCTATTCATGTTATGCAGTTAAGTATTAACGATCTGGCCGATCAACTTTTTAACTAGGGCACCTCTGATATCTCTATGATACGCCGTTGATGTCTCCGTGATGCGTTGTTGATACTGTGCTGGACGATCTAACCACGGAAAGGATCTATAGATGGTTCGATCTTTTGGGATTTGGGGTTTGGTCCTGGGATAGTGGGGTTTAGAACTTGGGGCTTGGAATCTACTCTGGGTGTCTGGGTTGTCTAGGTGAGCTACCTACCTATGTAGGTAGCTGGTTGGGGGGAAGGGGCTTGGAGGTGGTGAGTATTTGGTGTGACCTCAAAAACCCTCGTTTTAAACCACTAAACCAAAAAGGTGCATACCTTCCGGAATGTGTATTTTGGGGCCTTTCTTTATCGTGACATTTGGTATAGATACATAGGTAGATATATACGGAGTAGAGTATGGTAATTAGAACCTTGGAAAATAATACTTATAGCTGTACTCCGTACTCCGTAGAATACTACAGAATATAGAATACTTCCGAGGTACAGAATACTGGAAGGATATTATATTGGCAGCAAGGTATCAATATAGTATATGAGTTAATACTATATTGTTAAAACCACTGTAATTAGTACATTGTTTTCATAATACTCATAACACCATAATATGTACTATAGATTCATTACCATGCAGGGGTTCCTTAAAATAGAAATACTGGTATTACTGCCGCATTTTACCGGTATCAGCCCTGATACCGTATCTGCTAAATCATGCACTCTATACCGTTGTTAAATTGAGATACTGTAGCAGTTAAGATACGTAACTAGAAGCTGATACATAACGATACTTTGCGTTATATAGTGCTACCTTCAAAGGTTGGTAGGTACCTATCCATGGATGTATATAATTGTGACTAATCAGCCCATCTCCCTCCAGGGCCTGGGCTACCTTCGGCGTGTAGGCGAGCCAAAGCTCAATAACACACCAAAGCTGTATAACACAAACTACCATCTTTCACAATTTAAGTCTTGATTTTGGCAAATGTTCAAAGTTTTTACATTGAAGAGTCCCACGTTGCAATTTGATAATGATCTATGAAGTATTGGTGGTGGAAAGTGAGGTTGAAAATTGACTATTGTCCTTTGTGTGTTATTGAGCTTTGGCTCACCTACACGCCGAAGGTAGGTACCTACCTAGATGGGCTGATTAGTCACAATTATTCCAAGGTTGGATCTCTACTATATAGATCTCCGTTCTATCTATTCTATTCCTCCGAAGTCACTACTTTACCAAATTATAACATTAATCCTAGGTAATACTCCTAGGTCACCAGTTGACCTAATGGCTCATCTCCTTTTCGTTTGGTCAGTCCCTGACAAGAGAGCCAAGATGTGATTAAGGAAGGAATTTGGGGCTTACCCTCAAAGCTGCAATGGCATAAGAGGATTGAGGAAATAAAGGAAAGCCACCATGGTGTTGTGAACACCCCGTCTGGTGATCCTGGCTGTTCCCTAGATCTCTCTCCTCTCTTCGCTTTTTCCTTCGCCTTTCTGTCCGGGATAGACAATGTCTTCGCTGGCCTCTTGCCAGCAGTAGTCAAATCAAAGGGGTCTGTCAGACAAACGAAACGATAGATGGTGGGAAACTCTCGTGATGATTGCTAGGGATCGGGGAAGAATAGATGAAGAGGGAAGAGAACAGAGAGAACAGAGTGTTGTTGCTCATAACCCTCTGGCTGTGTAGCGTTGATATTCAACTGGGGAATTTGAGATGACAATACTGTTCTCATCGGCTGTAAATCATTCAGATCGTCATACTTCCCGGATCCGAAGGCAGTTGAGGCATGTCGGAGAAGCGCCGGTCTCGGCATCCAGAAGTAGCTCCGGGCCGATTTTAAAATGATCTCATCTCGCAAGTTTCCGCGAATTGTCCAACATGGCTGCCCTTCGGATTTCTGCGACTTTGTCGCGCAATGCTCTCGCTTGTCGCTCACCCTTTCTCCGGGCTCGCTACAGCGTGCGCCTATCGCAGCCGTTCAGCACCACCACCAGCACTAAATATTCCACAACAGCTCCATTACTGTCTCTAGCCCCCAAGATTGAGCGCGGGGGCTCCAAGGTATTCCAAAATGCCGATGCCGCAGTGACAGACATCAAGAGCGGATCGACCATTCTCAGCTCGGGCTTCGGTCTGTGCGGAGTCGCAGGTGGGTGGAGCAGGGAACGACGGGAAAACAGACGGTAACAAATGCATAGAAACACTGATCAATGCGATGCACCGCCGAGGAGTCGATCGCTTACACTCCCTCACGGCCGTTTCGAACAATGCCGGCAGCGCCGGCAAAGGCGGACTCTCGACGCTCTCACAGAATGGTCAAATCGATCGGCTGATCCTCTCATACCTGGGAAACAACAAAGCGTTGGAGAAGAAGTACCTGACGGGTAATATCGCTATCGAGCTTTGCCCGCAAGGCACGTTGGCGGAGCGCCTTCGGGCCGGGGGTGCTGGTATTCCGGCATTTTTTACCCCAACGGGAGCCCGTATGTAAAGTCCTTGGTCGAACTCGGTGTGTGTGCTAATGAAATAGACACCTTCATCCAAGAGGGTAAAATTCCTGTTCGCATGGATGAATCAGGAAAGGTTCTGGAGTCTGGCAAGCCGCGTGAGACACGCGAGTTCAATGGAAAGACTTACCTCATGGAGGAGGCGTTGACCGGCGATGTAGCCATCCTGCGGGCTTGGAAGGCCGACGAGGCTGGCAACTGTGTGTTCCGGTAGGTTTCGTGGTTGGCATGCATCTTCAATATGCTCATTTGGTGCAGATACACCACTAAGGCTTTCGGTCCCATCATGGCCAAGGCCGCAACCCTTACCATTGTGGAAGCCGAGAACATCGTTCCGGTGGGATCAATTGACCCCAATGATGTGGACTTACCAGGGATCTTTGTGGATCGCATCGTCCCTGCGACGGATGATAAGCATATTGAGAACAAGAAGCTGCGGTCTGGCGAGGCTAGTGGCTCTGTGAACGACGCTGCTCAAATCCAAAGAGAGGTGATCGGTCGTCGGGCCGCCAAGGAACTGAAATCAGGATACTATGTGAATTTGGGCGTTGGTATTCCTACTCTGGCGCCATCTTTCCTGCCCAAGGATGTCAAGGTGTGGATTCAGTCCGAGAACGGAATCCTAGGAATGGTGAGTTGAGATCTCTGCGTGCCCTGCATTGTCTAACATGAGTCAGGGTGATTACCCCACGGAGGCAGAAGTTGATGCGTAAGATTCCCAACTCTTTGAACTTGGAAATTCACTGACATTCAACAGGGACATCATCAATGCTGGTAAAGAAACCGTTACTCTCGTTCCCGGAGCTGCCACATTTGACAGCACTGAGTCCTTTGGGATGATTCGCGGGGGCCACGTTGATGTATCTATTCTCGGAGCCTTGCAAGTGAGTGCCAACGGGGATCTGGCCAACTACATGATCCCGGGCAAGGTGTTCAAGGGCATGGGAGGAGCGATGGACTTGATCTCCAACCCCGAAAAGACCAAGATTGTGGTGGCTACCAGTCATGTCGCGAAGGATGGATCACCCAAGATCGTGCAGAAGTGCAGTCTGCCCCTGACGGGCGCCAACGTGGTCAGCACTATCATCACAGACCTGGTAAGTGTAGATCCTACGTGATGCTTGAGTAAAGACTGACTGGATTGCAGTGTGTGTTCCAGGTAAACCGGAAGACAGGGGAGCTCACCCTGACAGAGCTGGCTCCGGGTGTTGAGGTGGAGGAAGTGCGCAGCAAGACTGACGCACAGTTCACTATCGCGGAGACGCTGGAAATTATGGAGTAAATAGATGTCCCATTGGACTCGATCATATACATAACACCGCAACAGAATATAAGATTCTAGATCTACAGTTTCGCTCGCCCTGGAGCGAAGTTTGAACCCTGACCTTGTCCGATGGCTTCCACAATAGAGTCGACACTCTCCAATATCCACGTATTTCCTTCGTCACTCGCTAGCCATCGCGCCCCCTGCTCCCCCTCGACATCACTGGCCCACGATCCATCCTCGAGCGCCTTCCGTAATCCGAAAATATGCGAGGTGACCTGGGGTCCCACGCCGGTCTGAGATCGCAGACACGCCACAGCCACAATGGAGGTCAAAATACGTCCTGCCGACGCGCCCGTACCACGCTCCGGGTCGGAAAGCAGCGCACCATAGTTCGCATGCAATATATGCACGGGCAAGTCAGGATGAGACTCCGCCAGCTTGTTGAACAGCTTCTTCTCGAAGGGTCGGTAAATGGAGTCCCAGAGCGCATGGCCCCGCTCACTGATGCCCGAGATATTCTCCGGGGTAGGGGTGCGGGTGGGCGTGCGCGAGAGCTTGTCGTCCACTGCCTCCGGCAAACTAGACTTGAAGGCCCCGAGGCAGTTGATGGTGCGAGGAATGCCATTGAAGCTGATGCATTTGAGTCCCACTTCCCGGATCAGCTCGGCGGTTTCGACGGGCTTCTCTGCGCCGGCTAGCTCGAACAAGGCCGTGAGGGACTCCGGGGAGTTCATGGTCATTGTGGCTGCAGTCTACATCGGTTAGTCCCCTTCTGAGCCAGCGAACATAAGACTGACCGATAGTGCGACCCATGATGGTTGTGACACCTGGTTGGATTGCGCCGTTTGCTGAATCTTCTGGTAGACCGAGGTTATGTTTGCCGGAGCGGGCACAGTGAAGGGGCGAGCTGTCGGGGCATTGATCAACGCCTTGAGGCCACCTGAAAGCTTCGACATGTTTGGATTGTCCGGGGGAGGAAGTCGGGCCATCACACCATTAAAGAATCGGAAGTGACGCGCCTCGGAGATCAGAAGTGAAGGCCGAGGGGCCGGTCACAATACCGTGATACGGTATCATTACCGCACTCCGTAAAATCCGGGGAAAGTCTTCTTTTGCGGGGGGAAAGTAGAGCCGCGTTCTCTTTGATTGGTGTTCACTCGCTAGGGATTGGTCAACGGAAGTGGAATCTGCTTCTCGGGCCTAGAATTGGCAACCGGCCTGGTTCTCCGGTGCTTATTTACTCCTCTCCCCCCCTCCTCCGTCGCAGCTGGTCTTCTCTGCGATAGATAGTCGCCCAGAAAACCAAGAGCCGTCCTGCATCGCCAAGCAATTTACGATGGAGCCGCACAAACCAAGCATTGAGCAGCTGGAGAAAGCAATGGACTCGCCTCTCGATCGATATGGCGACTATGCCCATCAACAGAAATTGACCCGGAGGATCATGTTGAAGCTGGATACGAGGTAGGTTGGGGGCGGCTCCCGGGGATGACGAGACTAATGCGGTCTAGAATCCTCCCAATGCTCGCCCTACTCTTTCTATGCTCGTTCCTCGATCGGACGAATGTCGGGAATGCGAAAATCATCGGCTTGGAAGAAGATCTCTCGATCACCGATCATCAGTATGACGTCGGATTAGCCGTCTTTTACCTCACATACATCTGCAGGTATGGATGGCGGACACACAGCCCTGGGATATTGCTAATGGGTCTGAAAGTGAACTGCCGAGCAATTTAGTGCTCAAAAAAGCCTCTCCAAAACTTTGGTTGCCATTTTTGACGGCCGTTTGGGGAATTATCACAATGTGTTTGGGATTTGTCCAAAACTATGCCGGATTTGTTGCCGTGCGAGCTTTGTTAGGTGTGGCCGAGGGAGGTCTCCTCCCGGGAATGGTATGTTCATTTCTCAGAGCGGATCCAGTCGGAACTAAAAATCCATAGGTCTTGTATCTGTCTACATTTTACAGACGAGGAGACTTGGCGCTGCGAATTGGTCTTTTCTATACGGCGGCTTCCCTGTCGGGTGCCTTTGGGGGTACGTACCATAGTGACCTGTTGTGCGATAGATGTTGACACAGCCAGGGCTTCTTGCGCGAGGGCTGGCGGAGATTGGGCCACGGGGCGGCATTGAGGGCTGGCGCTGGATCTTAATCATCGAAGGGCTCTTGGTAAGTCGGAATGATGCCAAACCACGATTGATCTAATCGAGTACGAACAGACCTTTGTTTGTGGTATCTTGAGCTTCTTTGTTCTTCCGAATAGCCTGGAGACTGCATCCTTCTTGACAGTGGAGGAAAAGGCATTCGGCCGGGAACGACTGATGCTGGACAACCCTAGGTCAGCTGAAGGGTAAGACTGCTTTCATTCGTTTGAAATACGAATCATCTGACATGTATAGCACCTTGGCCTCCGAGGCAGAGTCATTCAAATGGTCTGAAGTACGCCGAGGAGTCCTCGATATTCAGGTGTGGCTCTCTGCCTCGGCGTACTTTGCCATTCTCTCCGGCCTCTACTCCTTTGGGTTGTTTGTATGATACATGCCCCCCTTGACCCGAGTGATCTAACATGGAAGCAGCTTCCGACGATCATCAAAAGCCTTGGGTTTGCCAAAGATGCCAATGAGGTTCAGCTGTGGTCTGTTATACCATATGCTGTAGCTGCTGTGGTAACAGGTTCGTGTGATCTTCCAATATTTCATCTCATTCTCTAACCCACGTCAGTAATTGTGGCGATCGTCTCTGATCGCCTCCGCCTGCGAGGCGTAGTGATGTTGTTCACCCTCCCCGTCGCCATCATTGGCTACGCCGTGATAGCCAACATCGATTCTCCGCGCGTTCAATACGGAATGACCTTCCTCATGGCCACCGGTCAATATGCCAGTGTGCCATGTATTTTGGTGTGGCTGTCAAATAATTCTGCGGGCCATTACAAGCGTGCTACTACGTCAGCCATGCAATTGGCAATTGCTAACGCCGGAGGTTTCGTAGCCAGTATGCTCAAGTGCCCCCTCTATTTGTCCAAAAGACTGATCAGACTATGTAGCCTTCAATTATCCCACTCGAGATGGGCCTCTGTTCCATCGAGGACACACCATCATCCTGGGATTGCTGGTGTTTGCATGGTTCACGTAAGTATACAGCTTCTACTGCACAACTTAGCTGACAGCTATAGGATTTTGCTCAATGTGCTCTACTGTGCGAAAATCAATCGTGACAAAAAGAATGGGAAATATGCCCAGTATGCAGGATATGCCGATGATCGCAACCCAGAGTTCATGATGGTCCTCTGAACACCCGCAGCACATATACCATAATTTCAAAGCAGACAAGCTGAAGTTACTCTATGTCCCCATTAAACAGTGTACCTCTACTCTGCTATACTAGGTGGTTGCCATCTAATTTGACCGGAGCTTGTGCTGAGAACTTGTATTAAGCCGGCCAGATCAAACGGCTGGCCAAGGGGAGAGCGGCAGCTGTTCCAACTGTCTCAATGCATGAATAGCCTTTTCTATATCAGTATTCGACTCTACAGTCTGACATCAGGCATGAGAAATGGGATGGGGAACTACCTAGTGTAGCGGGGGGACTACGCAATGTGATAGATCAATAAGCGCCCTACTAATTAATCGATCCTTCAGCATCGATGCATTTTGTGATATGTAAGGCCCCGCAGGGTTTTGACCATTCAGAGACCCAGTTCAGCTTCTAGGCCACCCATATGTCCTCCTCTCGCAAGCCCTCAGGGTCATGGTCCTATCGTCCTGTCTGCTTCGTCAGACCGCCATCGCGCTTTTATTCTTTCACTATGGAGGATAAAAGAAGCGAGGAACCTGCACTCTCCAATTGGACCAGGGTTTGGAACAAAGATAATGAAATTCATCAAAAAAAAAAGCGTCTTCAGGTTGAGCGAACTAAACACGTAAACAGCATCCATAATGGCCCCGGGGATGGACGTTCACCAAGCTGAAGGGAATTCTATTGAGTGCGAAGAGTGAGCTCTTTTGACTCAAGCGTTCTCCCTCCAAAGTGCAAATATTCCACCGAAATCAGGCTCAGTGCTGCTCGTAGTACCTTCAATGGGGCATGCCCCAGGTCCAAGGTGCCCTGAGAGTCCATGGGTATTCGACCTCCGGAAGCAAGGATGCAACTCTCTCTCTCTCAACTGAGGCGAACTCCAACTATGAACAAACATCCCTAAATGATCATTTCATAGGCCTTCGGTTGGCAAATCAGGTATCATTAGGGGTCTACATTAAGATCTGTCTCGTAGACAGGATGGAGAATTTGCTCGGTGCAGAGACTGACGATCAGAGGCCCAGTCGAGCTATAGATCCGACTTCAGAAACAAACTGACTCCAAACCCCATCTCAACGGGGGATCACAGCGGGGGATGTGCAAGACCATTATCTGATTCTCACTAGTCTCACGATGTAAGGAGACTCAGTTATCTTTGGCGCGTGGAGCAATATAGTTGGTCGTACAAGACGGGGAGAATTGCCACCGAAACACGAATTTGGCGAGTTGGTTGCTTGGGCTTGGGATCAAAGTAAGGAGAAATTACAGATCATGGTGTCCTTGGATTTTTTTCAATGCGAAATTCCGATTGCGACGAAGGTAGGGACCAATAAGGCGAATTTGGATCGAAGTACAGATATAAAGGGCAAGCCCATCTAGTGTGAAACCACGAAGCCCTGACCATGCTGCGACCAACTCATGCAACCTGCAATCCGTGGACAAAGGTTCTGCAGGAGCCTGCGCCACACGTGTATTCTTTCTTTGTGGACGATGAGGACAGGGGAGATCTGGACAACACGATCCTCGTTCGCCCGAACGAGTTGAACATCCCGTGGCATACTTCCTTTGAGGCGAGCCTTCAGAATAAACATTGGAAATCTGCAGAGTCTGCCGCGCAAGACTTGCTTGATCGAATTCTTCGAAGCAAGGCCGAAGATAAAGGCGTGTTGCCCGAGCATGTGAAGGCATCTACTTCCCCGGCCAGCCAGGCGAAGATGAACGAGCTTCTGAACACATCGGTCTCCATCTCGATCAATGTGTGGCCTTGGGCATCTGAAAAAAGAATCGGCTTGATTACCCAGGCTTGCATGTTGTTGTTTCTTCACGACGGTTGGTCTAGCCTATTTGCATCCCATCAGATCTTAACCATTTCTAGACGTTGCGGAGTCACAATTGTTCTCACAATTGGTGAGTATGCCAATCATCCAATGTGGGCATTGCTGACATTCCCACAGGGGAACACGATCATGGACGATGCGTTGAATGACAGCACTCTTGACCAACTGTCTAACTCGTCTCAATGGAGGAACCGGATATTTGCGGCCTATGCGAAGGATGTTATTGATGAGGACTCGGAAACAGGTCCAGAATTATTGACAAGTATGGTGCAATACGTTGAACTGACTCGCAACAAGCCCCCCTTCACAGCCAAGTTCGAGTCCTTCACCGAGTATCTCGCTTACCGCATGGTGGACGTTGCGCACCTGTAGGTTCATCAGCCTCCTGCACTCGTAGCTACACTGACCCTTCAAAGGTTTGCCAATGTCGCCACGAAATTCGCTTGCGAAATCCAGCTGAGTGATTTGGAATTGGAGCCACTGGCCACTTTGAATAGAATACACGGGTATCATGGGGCCATTGCCAATGATCTGTTCTCTTTTGCAAAAGAGCAACGGGTGGCGACCGAAAATGGAGATGCGCTGATCAATGGGGTGAGTACCTTGCAAAACCTCCTCGGGGTGGCGCCAGCATCGGCGAAGACAATGATTTGTGTTTATCTCTGGGACATGGAGGATCAGTTGCACGCGGAATATACCCGAATTGTAACGGGTGAGAAGCTCAACGGAAGCCAAGCCCGATATGCAAGGGCGTTGGTTCAAAGCGTTGCTGGAAATTTGTTTCATATGGCTACGCTTCCTAGATACGCAGTCTAGTTGAAGGCTTGAAGCCCTCGAGGGTTGGCAATAAGACATCCTTCTCTCAATACGATCTACACCCTTCCCCAATAGTCTGTACCTTTGACAGTGGTCTTGTCTGCCTTAAGTTGAAAGCGATCGAAATGGCAGGTATCAGCATGGGGTCAGACCTCGGGAGTAAAGAGATGTACCACGTACGAAACTGCCTAGGTAGTAGGGCCAAATAACATCACGTGTCTGGGGGATGGCAAGCCTAATGAATTGTACTATCCGCAATGCTCCTACCTAGGTAGGGCTTCAGGTGAAGTGGCTTGGGATGAAAGCTGAGGAATAAGATAGCGGCGAAAGCCAGGTCATAGACGCGGGTATAAAACAGGTCATCAAAAAGTGAAATCCGGATTGGCAAAATCAAGCCAATCCCAATCAAGCATATCATCCAATGGAACATCTGGTATCGAAGCACCAAATGCTGTACCGGCACGATTCACCGCATCAACAATCTGATTGTCCGACATGGCAGAGAAGTGCATTGGCTCAGACCAAATGTCCTCGGGTAGCCGCGGAGTATGATCTATCGGTGGCACCAGGTCGGGCAGATCAACGCTGGGGTGAGCTCGGGATTGAGATGGTAAGGCTGGTGCCCGGCGAATTAGCTCACGAAGAAATCGTCCGTAAAGCACCGAAGCACCACTTCGGTGGCTCGGTGTTGACCCGATTCTTTCAAGAACGCCGGCTGTTTCTTCAATCAGATTGCGGACACTGGGTGCCAGGCTAGATCTACTATCGCCTGGTGTGATGCTGAGGCTTAGAGCAGAGCAGGCGGCAAAAGATATCATGATGACAGTGTTGTTGGGCATTGATTTCAGTCGGGATTCGCCCTGGGTGGCTGCTCGAAGGACGTTCAAGGCGGAGGATAACCCGGCTGCCCGGAAAAACCGTTTCACTTCCACTGGGGCTGTTGGATGATTGATCACGCCGCCATAGGTAGAGAGTTGGGTGTGCGTGACCAAAATTTCGACGTAGGGTGGCAAGGAACGAGCTACAGGGTTAATATTATAGACTAAATCCAAGGCTCGGTGGCATACTCACATCCTCTTTCCCCAATTGCTGGAGCCCATGAGGCATACCATCCTTCGTAAAAGGTTTCAATCAATTGCTTGATTCTGTGGGGATCAGCCGGGGCATATCGCGATGTGGGAACGAACATACGACTGTGCAACCTCCGATCCAGTATCCACAACCCGATGGTTGTCACAGATCAGCCTGACTCTTCGGAAAAGTCCGTCCTAGTGCAATCAAATCAGATCCCTTGCGGCAATAAAACAGAGAACAGAATAATCTACCAGGTCTCTTCGAAGAATTGCCATTGAATTCATAGGCCCATCGCGCAAATCTGCAGCGTTTGACAAATGCCAACTATCACAGTTTTCGATAAGCATCGTAGGTGGGACGGTATAGCTTCTGCCTCGCGCAAGACATACGCTGTGAAGGATTAGCCGGCATCGATTTGAATGAACCCGCAGATAGGCTTACCCCCTCTCAACCACATATAGAGCAATCCATGCTCTTTCGCGTCTGCGCAACAAGCGGACACCCCACTCCGACGACGGGTCAACGTCATCAAATCCATCCATATGCAAAGCTCTCTTGGCGTCTATGCAGTCTGCTCGAGCCAGGCGATTCAGGAGCCCTTGATCAAAGCTCGAAGACGGAGAGACAATCTTGTTCAGAGATAGATCCAGAGCAACCGTCAGAGCCATCGCAATGTATGCACATGTATCATCATCTCCCAGACTCTCACCGGGAGACATCCAGGGTACGTTCACCATGAAGGCTAAAACAATCTCAACGGACTTGTGACGGTTGGTAATGATTCTCTTTGCAAGCCACTTGCAATGCCTCGATAGCCTCTTTGACAAGGCGGCAGCCGAAGGAAGAAACAGAGCAGCACTTGCCATGACAGATGTAAATAGAAACGCTGATTGGGCGCGCACAAAAGATGGAACGTGGACCAAAGGATCCAGGCCCCATCGAGTATGGGCCAGGTTTTGATAGAAACTGCTGGTCAATCTTTATCCGTCTACCTGGAATGCAGCCTGCTTACTATGAAAACAATGATTCTGACTCGTCAAAGGTGACCAACCCCAGATCCACGGGGTCCACCTCAGGACCGACATCCAAGTTCGCCCGTGCGGGGACAAAGAACGACTTGGCACTCGGCTCTGGAGGCGCATCCCTTTGGAATAATGTCTGGGGAAGCGCCGGTGGTGGGGATTTTGGCACATGCCGCACTCCGGTTGGAGAAAGCTGGAGATCCGACGCTCTCGCCAGCAGCTGCAGGGGATTCTCTGCATCATCCAAAGTCAAGCTCTCGTCGTGAACCGCACGAGGCGACGGCGAATTGCGTGGTTGCTCGGCCTCAGGAAACCCCTCCTGCATCAACTGCCCTTGCACCTGACTTAGCAGCTCTTGCAGGCCAGAGATGGCCTTTTGGGCATCCTCATTTTGGGACGTGTCGACTTTGGGTCGTTTGATCGCCTGTTCAATCTGATGAATAGCCTTCTCCAGGCCCTTCCTCTTGCTGTATCCGGGTCATTCAGTGTTCCTGGCATTTCCCAGTCAAGACCACTTACTTTTTGACGCCCTTCTGTCTGCCCAGGTGGTGGCTAGGTACTATGCACTCCGTGTTGGATTGCTTACATTTCTCACATTGGGATTCACCCGCGAGACGATTGCAGCGAATTTTACTCCGGCGACAACTTAGACAGGCCGCTTGTTTTCCATGCCCGGGGACTGGGCCCGAGTCGGCCTCCATGGGTGCGATGGTTGAGTGACGGGCATGGAGAAAGGATGAGGAAGGTGGGTTTTGGGTGAGCCCCCCTTATCAGACACTATTCTGCCGTCCCATCTAACAGCCTCTTGCCGGGCTAGCTCAATCGGTAGAGCGTAAGACTCTTAATCTTAAGGCTGCGGGTTCGACCCCCGCGTTCGGCTCTTCCTAAAATACCATCATGGTCTTTAAGATTATCTTTTTACTTTTTTTGTGCTTTTGCTTTTTTTATTTCAACTCTGGATTCTGATGTTCAGGTGTTTTTTTTCGAAATTTTCGAAATTTTCTTTCCAAGCTTCGGTGATTGTTCGAGCCTTTCCTTTCCACCTGAGCAATGTTGTGGTACCTAGTACTTTCAGGGTGGGGTTGGGAAATATATAGCTTTAGGACTGTCACAACTCGCGAACTCTCTTAAGCCAGAGGTACGTACATGCCTAAGTAACATTGGAACTTGGAAGGCGAATGATACTAGGTATGTAGAAGCGATAACCACATAGGTAGACATACGTACTAGGTAAGTGTATTCATAATGTACAGAGGACACCTGCCCAGGTGGGCATATAACTTAGGTAGGTAGTACAATTTTCCAACACTGGAAGGTGAAAAGACTGAAGTGAGTGGTATCAATTAAAGATTAGAAGTTACCTAGGTATATATAACATCATATGTTTTCTATGAGCCGCATACCCCCATACCCCCAAAGCACAACCCAGCAAAAGACAGATGTCGATCAACGAGCCTGCCCAATCTCTGCATCCCTATTCTCCGTCAACCCTCCGGAAGTCTGCACCGGCTGCGTCATCTCAGGAGCCCTCTCCGACCCATCCCTCGAAGGAGCCGCAGTAGCCGGGGGTGTCTCCAGCAAGCGAGGACCCGACTCGTGGGGCCTCTTACTACCCCCAACCCTGGCAGGTGCAGGCCCTAACACGGTGGGATACTTGAAACGGAATCCCCAGACAAAGTAAAGACGCAACTTGGTGCCGAAGCCCATCTCATCCCATCTCTTCTTGAGGATCTCTGCATCTTCGCGACTGCGCGCACGGAAACCCTTTCTGAAACAGAACAGGAAGAAGAGCGAAATGGGGAAGCAGGAGAAAGCCCAGAAGAGAGGGAACCCGCGACGGGTTTGCCAGCCGGTCATGAGGCGGCGGAATCGGACCCAGGCCTCGATCATACCCAGGAAGAAGAACAGACCTGCCCAGCCGAGGATGCAGATCAGGATTAGGGCGAGGCCCGAGATCCCGATACCCATTCCCCATTTGCTGGTGAACCAGTCGCCGTCGTCGTAATATCCGTAGTTATAGTAGCCGCCATAATAGCCGCTGGAGGTTCCATCACTCCCAGTGTACTGGCATCCAGCGCCATTATAGCTGGCTGTGGGCTTGTTCCAGTAGCTTGCGGAGCTGAGGTCCGCACTCGGGACTTGGGTTGGATCGACGTAGACGACTTCGTAGATGTACGTGGTTGGTTGGAAGGGCTGTGAGTTGTCGACGGAGGTGGAGGTTGCGACGGTTTCCCTCGGGAGGAGGTTGCCAATCTGGGCTGGAGGGGTGACGGCAACAGCAGAGGTGGTTGTCCACTGAGTGGAGCAGCCAGTCGGGGCCGAGTAGGTCACATTGACCTTGTAGATGGTAGTGTGGTAGTTACCCTCCTGGTCGAGGGTGTAATAGCTATCGCCATAATCGTAGCGCTGGACCCCATAGCCGGTAGGGTATAGTTTCTCAACGATCGTATAGCTGTCAATGGCGTCTGTGGAAATGATAGTGGACAAGGCCTCCTCGGGGAGTGTTGCCGTAGGACTGATTTTATTGACGTAAGTTTTCACATCAGAGGCGTAGACTCGAGTATAGAGCTCTTGTTCGTAGACATCGGTCACGATCCAAGGAGCTGCGTATACCTGAGTAATAGCGAGGGACAGGAAGCAAATCAACGAATGAATGAGTACCATCTTGTGTGGCCCCGGGGATTTTGTGCTTGCAGATGCAATGAGGCGCTCGCCATGGTTTTAATAGTCAGCCTCCCAGACCCTGGATTTTGCGGCTTTTGGGGGCGAAATCTCCAAGTCATACTTCGGTGGAAATTGCTAGCATTAAAGTAGGCTGGTGCGAGGGTGTGATTGGTGGTGTTTCTGGATTTTCACCCCCAAGTGGAGGGCGTAGTCTGTTTGCGATCTAGCCGCACGCTAGTCTTTTCGCCTCAACGCGAAGCGACATATACACTTTTGCAAAAATAGGTTTGCCCATGCCTATATGAGACAAATGAGATGCTGGGAGGAAGAGAAGCGAGAGGAGAGAATAGAAAGAGGCGAAGAGAGGAAAAGAAACGAAGAGAAGAAAAAGCCCAAACATCCAGTGTTCCGACGATGTACCCAATCGGCACTAGCCCGCCGAAAGGTGCCAAAAGAAGAAAAAGAAGAAAAAGAAGAAAAATCAAAAAGCAGGGGGAAAAAAGGAAGAAAGGCAAGGGAAGGATAGGGACTAAGCAGAAAAGTCCCAGTTCTCAAAAAGCCATATACGCCTGGAATTGATATGCAACCATAACTTCGTAGAACAAGAAACAACCTAATTAGCAGCCCGCAGTGCCCTCAGGCGAGCACCGAGTCCATCCTCAACTTCGGCATCCTGCTGAGGTTGTTTAACTTCCTCGCGGGGTGCCGCATCCGCCTCCAGATTCTGGCGCATGTCAACACCAGCATCGTCGGCTAACTGTTCCATCAGTCGGTCAACCTCCGTCTCACCCTCCGCACCGTACTCTTGCATAGAGACACCCTGAGCGACATCTTCGATCGCCGAACTGGCGATCTTGAAGTCCTCAGAGCGGGCCAGGAAATTGTTGGCGTGGGACACGAGATGTTCCAGGTTCACGCTGCGGGAGGCCGCATCCAGGCCGCGCGAGGCCATAGCCAGCGTGCGAGAGGTATCGCGGGTACTCTGGGCGGCTTTGAGTTCGTTGATAATGACGTCGGCGCGAGCAGCCTCGGACTTCAAGGTAACCTGGCGGCGTTTCTCGCGAACGGCGGAGGCGGCGTGGATGCGGGCGATTTGGAACTCGTGGTTCTTCATCGCCTTGTCGGCCTTGGCCTTTTCCGACTTGAAGGTGGCCTCGGCGCGCACAGCTTCTTTCTTGAGTCGATTGGAATGCAGCTGGTGGGAGTGAGCAGCGGGTTCGTTGGACTAGAGCGGGGGCGAGAAGTGCGGGGGGACTAGAAGAACTCACCTTGACATTTGTGCGGGCCTCGAAGATGGGGTCTTTGCGAACCATGATGTGTATAGCAGAATGAATGTCAAAAGTGACAGGGTAAGAGGATGCGGAGTAGAAGTTCGGCGCGTGGCAACGTCACCGCATTAGCGTTAGCCGAATGTGTACATCCGGATACATGGCTATTTTAGGCAATCCTCTACTCCGTATTCGGAAACTCCAAGATATCCACAGAACATGCCTTCAGGGATTACGGAGTATAGAGTACAATTTACTTAGTGAAAACGTCAAGTGCAAGATGAGCCAGTCAATTTTGCGTTAAAAAGAACTAATGATACAAATAGAACCCTCAGCGGCGTTTCCTCACAAGGGTGCTCACGCTGGAACTCCGGAAACTCCGTGTACGATGCATCTTTCCATTACTGCGTTGCCGTCCAGATTTGTTCCGCTGGTGTCGTTGGGTCAGGCTGAGACTATCGAGGGCCCAGGCCATGGTCAACAACAACTCCCAACTCGGTCGTGCCTCCGGGGCGCCAGCCGACCGTCTCGAAGAGAACGTCTCACTAACCGCTTGCTGCAATGCTCTGCCCGTCGCATCGCGAAGTGGACGCGCCATGGCTGGGCTGCAAGCTAACAGTCTGGTGAGAAGTCTCATCCGAAAGACCGGTGACGCCTTCGAGGACGACAGACTCGGGGTCGAAATCAACCATAGAATCAAAGGGAAATGCCGATAGATCTCCTCCGTCGAGAACGTCAAAGGCGAACCCGTCTTCAGGGAAAGAAGAATTTGGCTCAGCGGGTGAATCACCGTGGAACAGGCGGCGGAAGTCATCGTCAGAAAGAGGAGCTGCAACGTCATTTGCAGGTTGAGGGTCGGAGAGGTCGAAGAGGGGAAGAGCGCCTGCTCCTTCGAGGCCAGCGACGGACACTGCAGGTCGCACAACACCGCGGCAGGATGTTGTGTCACGTCGGAGGCCTCAGCCAGAGTGGAGGGCTTAAGAGTGGGGGAGTAGTCGGTGGCGGAGGGGGTGGGGAAGGGGATGCGCTCCATGGGGAGTTCATCGCCTTCTTGTTTGAAGAGAGTGGGGGTGAGAGTTGGGGATTCGATGGCGGGGGAGCTGGCCTTGGGGGTCACACTGCGCGACCCACGGACCTCGGCGGAGAGCTGGGCCACTTGTTGGCTCAGGCGGTTGTTCTCCGTCTCCATTTGGGAGAGACGCTGGATCAAGAACTGGTTCTGTTGCTCCATGCGAATCTTCTCGGTCTCCAGCTTCTCCATCTCCAGGCGCTTGCGCTCTCGGGATGTTTGAGCTGCCGCGCGATTCCGGAGAACCCGTTCTATCCGACGCTGCTCCTTCTCATCGTCTGTCTTGGCGCGTTTGCTACCGGCGTCGTTAGCAATCGTCCACTGGCAGGTTCAGGACCTATCCACATACCGAGGGGGGAGGTTTGTTTTGGGGGTGGGGAGTTCTTGTCCCCATGACTTTCTTTTCTTTGTGGGCTTCTTCTCGTCATCCTCTTCCTTGATATCATCTTCGGGCTCGGGTGAGTCCAGTGATGTATCTGCGGGGGAGACGGAGTAGAGCTCCCGATCTGGGGAGGTGGGCAAAGTGTCCATCGGGTTGATAGTGTCCGCCATTGTTGACAAGGTCAAATGGATAACCGGTGCCGGACGTGAAACAAGAAGATGTGTGTCTGAGATCAAGATGGAAACGACGTTATCATCACGATCGGCACCGGAGACCAGACCGGCAGGAGAGTATGAGTCAGCGTGAAGTGTGTGGAAAGGCCAGTTGTTCAGTGGGCGACGAGTCGCTTTAAGTAGAGGCCAGCGTGGTCTGAAAGGGATACGGGGGGGAGACAGAGCGGAACCTCTGTGGTACCTGGGGAGCCATAGTGTAGTGTATGGTGCCATGAGTAAAGGGGCTGTACCCGGTACGAGACATGTAAATTACACCTGGGCATTCATTTCGGCCCCTGCGCCCCTGCATTCCACGGTTCAGCCGGGCCTGGGCGTGCATTATGATTGGTTGGGGGCGAGGCCTCCTGTTTCTATTCTGGTGAGTGACTCGCAAGATACTACGCGGTGGTGGCGCACCACACACTCCGACGGAGTATCTTGTCCGTACCAGGCTGTGCATCATTGAGCTCTCAGCCCTTTCACCTGGGCACCTAAGGGACGGAGCACATCTTCTACTACTACGGAGTACGGAGTAGTGCAGTACTTACACCTTGGTGGATGTTCTATCACATCAGATGTCTCGACCAGTGTGGATCTGATGGCGAATCTACATACACTCCCCTGAATTTGAGGCCAATCAACTTGAAATCACGCACAGATCCAGGCCTAATTCTCCGTGCCCCTGAGGGATTCTCACATTGGTGGAACCCCGCAGGCCGAAGCACTTGGAACACCGCCGAAGGAGTCTATACTAAGGGGCTGAAACACTGAACTAGGAAAGGAGTCACTCCTATTTCTGGATCTGTAACTGTATGCCAAAAACTAGTCCCATTTTATAAACCTGACACCGGAATTATATGCAGACCGGAAGATAATCAAAAAAAACGCCGACCCAAACGTGCTCATGACCAAATCGTAAGCGAGATGCGACGTGGGAACTCTACATAGTCACGTCCATCGTGTCGTCGCCGGCATCCAGAGCATTCTGGGCCTCCGGGTCGGGCACAACCACACCACGTCCTCGGCCAGCGAGCAGTTCACGACGGACCTCCGGGCCAATGTCCTTGTGGCCACGGACCAGCAGCAGATCCAGCAGAGCCTCACGCTGATCCTCCGTGATGTCATTACGGTACCGCTGGGCAAAGACCAAGAGCGACTGGTGCCAGAGAACGGGCAGCTTGTAGTTCTTGGATCCGAGGCCGGGGCCGTCGGTCATCTGGTCCTCGGGGTTGACGACGCGGAAGCGCAGGAAGTGGAAGACCAGGGCGTCCACCACCTTGAAGGGCAGAGCGTACTTCTTCTCCAGGAAGACCCGAATGAACATGTTCACGGCACCGGTGCTCTCCACGTCCGTCACAGACTGCTCTGCGGACAGATCGCACATGCGGAGCAGCGCCGCAGCGGAGTGCAGCACAGGAACGGAGACACGGGCAATCACCGAGGAGACGATGTGAGCCTCGCGCAGGGTGCAAGTGCCGGCCTGGACGAGCGGGAACAGCAGTCCCTTGAAGAAGCAGGCGGGCTTATAGAGCGCCTTGCGCAGAGCATTGTAGGTGTGGACGTTCAGTTTCTTGGTCTCGTGGATCTCCTCGCGCACACGGTCCAAAAGCACGATGTTGATGAACTCTTGAGCAACGTGAGGCTTAGAGGAAATGAAAATACGAGTGACGGCGTAGACGGCGTTGCCGGTCCAAGACTCAGGGCGCGTGATGTCGAGCAGGGTCTGCCAGTTTGGCACAGAGGGGAGGATCTTGACGGGCTTGGGCAGCGGGCCAGACTTGTAGCGGGAAAGGATCATGCCAACCCTACCACCGATCAGCACGGAGCGCTAGAGAGTGTGCGGATCAAACTTACTTCTCGTATACTTCCACGGCCTTGGCGGGGATCTGGACGGCATCTTCGGGGATTCCACCACCTTGGACGTATGGGGCATAGGTGCCATCCCCGGACTGCTTAGCTTCGTGTTCGGCGATCTTCTCGAGGATCAGATCGGCGAGGTTGGTGGGCCCAGCGGAGCTGGGGTCTTTGGGGTGGAATATAGGGTCTTCCTCGTGGGGCATAAACTTGTTGAACATATCTAGATCATTGGGGTCGACCTCCTACAGCAGGGTTAGACGTAGTTGAATATCCAGAGATGAGGGTTGTCGCACCACTTGCTCGACTTCGTCGTCGACCCAGTCGTCAGTCTCAAACTTGTCCTCGTCGTCTGAGAAAGCTTCATCCTCCTCAAATCGAGTGTCGAATTCGAATGCGCCGTTGGATTGGGGCTTGGCAGCACCCTTGGCCTGCTCTGCGGCATCTTCGTCGGCCAATTCCTGACCGAGCTGGAGAATGTTGCGAGACATCTTCGCATCAACGAAGCGCTGTCCATTCTCACCCTCCTCCTCATCGGCGGCCTTGGCTTTGCCTTTCTTGCTGCTTTGGGTCCGAAGGTGCCCCGCGGATGTGATATCTTCGGCGAGAGGGTTGTGTCTGCGGGCCATGGCCGCGGCGCGGGAGCTTGATGCCTTGGGCATGATGAGAGTCTTGTTAGAAACCGTTGAAGATAATTCCCACGACCACTTTAGGCTTATCGAAGTACACGGCAACCAATGTGTGGTAATATTTTTTTTTTCTGCCCGGCGGTGCCCCCCCAAATCAGCCCACCGCCTGTACCCCACACCGCCCTGAGCCTCCTCAACTACTTTTCTGCCTCTCGCCCTTGACCGCCTGCATATCCAACAAGAGGGTGCTTGCCATCAATCCCCTTGACCAACAGACAGAAGAGCTGTGGAGGTGTTTGATCAAGGTACGTCGTTTGTGTGACTGGGGATCTACAGAACCTGGCACAATTGGCGCCTGAGGAAATACATTGGGCGGCACATTCAGTGGATGTGAGAAATGTCCTAAGCTGGCCATGCAACCTGCTCACTGACATTAATAGCCATTATCAACCTGCCGCAAATATGGCATCCCAAGCGCCCGAGTCCTCTGCACCCTCTTCCAATATCAACTCCCCAATCCTCCCGCCCAATGGTGGACCTCTGGTCAATGCGCAATATACCGACCTAAACGCTCGATCCTCTCCCGCTCCCTCCGCCCAAGGTGACGGCCGAGCCAAGCGAAACAAAAGAGACAGTCGCAAAAAGCGCGAAGCTAAAGGCTTAGATGCCGAAAGTGCACCACCACCACCGAAAAAGCGCGCCACAGCAGCAAATAACACAGCTCTTCCAAGCTCCAAGCTGCGGATCCTGCGCCCATTGCTCCTTGCAGAACCACATGATTCAGACCGATTCCCTCCACAGCCTCGGCAGCTGAATCGTGTGAGTCGAAAGACTTCAGAAGTTCTGGGCCAGAGCTGGGATTTCTATGAGGTTGTGGACAAGCTCACCAACAAGAATGGCTTTCGCTACAGCTATGCCATCTCTGACGCGGGCTTCCCTCATATCAAATATCGCCAGACAGACGTTCGCCCATATCATGCTCGCTTTAGCTTCGAGGATTCACCAGCTGCCATCTCGTTCTCGGAAAACGCCACGGCGGTGACCACCAATGATGCGTGGCACACTGCTCGCGCCAATGTATGTGCTCGGGAAGGCACCTACTACTATGAGGCTCGTGTGATTAGTGGGGTTGTAAAGGATCCCCAAGCTCCTCAAAATGGCCGGCCCGCTACTTCACCTCGCGGCCACGTCCGAATAGGGTTCGCCCGGCGGGAGGCTGACCTGGACGCGAATGTCGGGGTGGACTGCTACGGGTATGGAATCCGGGACGTGAACGGCGAAGTGGTTAACCGCATGAGATGCGAGTTCTTCTTTCCCAAGGGGGAGGCTATTAATGAAGGCGATGTCATCGGCATGCTCATCACGCTTCCACCCCTAGCACTTCACCAGAAGATTGTTGAAGGATCTTATGACCCGGTCACTGATGGAGATGGCTCAACTCAGCCACCCATGGCAACAAATATCATTCGTGATCGGATTCCTTTCCACTACAAGTCGGACTTTTGCTGGCAGCAATCCAATGTTTTTTCGACCAAACATCTCCGCGATTACGCCTTCAACTTGAAAGAAACACCAACTTTTGGGCCCCCTTCTCCCTTGAACAGCGAAGACCCCACCCTCCGCACACTCCCCGGCTCCAGCATCACTATTTTGAAGAACGGTGTTCCAATGGGCACCCCATTCAAAGAGCTCTACGCCTTCCTCCCACCCGCAAGCCGCTTGGCCAATGGCACTAACAACCTGGGCATCGGTGAGCGAGAAAATGCTGACGATGGCATGATCGGCTACTACCCAGCCGTCAGCTGCTATGGCGGCGGCGCCGTCGAGTGTCGCTTCGAGGGACCGTGGTGGGTTGGTCCGCCCGACCACACCGAGACCGGAGAGCCCGTTCGACCCATGGGCGAGCGGTTCAACGATCAGATCGTGGAAGACGTGATGGCAGATATGGTGGACGAGGTCGAAGCAATGTTCACCTGGGGTGGCATCGACGGCAACGTCATCAACAATGGCACCGAACTCGAGGGGGCCGGCGTTGTAGGCGGACCGGAAGTTCTGAAGGGGGGTGTCGGAGCGGCGCTTGACTATGCACTGACTGCCAATACCCCCGGCACCGCCGGGGCCTCTGATTCGGCAGCTAATAGCAACCGCGGGACTCCAGCTGCGGGCGATGTTGGAAACCTGCCTGCCCCAGAGGCTCTGAGCGTTGGCACAGCCGGTACTCCCAACATCGAAGTTCAAGGCGATGGCGATGGCGATGTTGAGATGACTTAATGCATATCAGATAAAAGTCAAAGCGACACTGGCGTTTAGGGGTTCACGGCACTGATATCGATACCAATCCATGATTTATTTTATTGATTATACATTGCTCTCTACATAAACGTACATCACACACACTTGCATTAGTCCAGGTGCTTCCCCTCGAGCAT
The DNA here is from genome assembly GCA_911174995.1 of Penicillium olsonii. Taxonomy (NCBI): domain Eukaryota; kingdom Fungi; phylum Ascomycota; class Eurotiomycetes; order Eurotiales; family Aspergillaceae; genus Penicillium; species Penicillium olsonii. The sequence continues at coordinate 137,549 of CAJVNO010000077.1, forward strand.
CTCACCCACTTTCATCACGAGGTGATCATCCCCATATTGGCCAATGACCTGAATTCCCGCCAATTCTGCCTCTTGTTCACCAGAGACTGTGACAGGAACTGAGATCGCTGGCAAACCCGCCAAGCTCGCTGGGACAGTGTAAACATCGGTGACATAGCCCTCCAGCGGCGATTTGGGCTTCGACTTATCCATCAGATCAGACAGGCGCGGTGGTGATGAAGGGGCGGTAGGGCAGATAATGACATCAACGTCATTGTCCTTGGTAATGCCCGTGCCGTGCGCAGCGAGCGGGTGCTTGGCCGTAAAGACAGCATCGAAATCCTTCTGGACGAGACGACGCACCCGTTGAGCCTGAATGAAGTAGTTATCAATGGCATTGGCACTCAGACTGAATGTGCCTAGGGTGATTCGTCTTTTGACTTCTTGTCCAAACCCTTCTCCTCGAGTATTCGCATATAAATACCCATCGGGCCTTCCATCGCCATCGGGCCCTTCAGCCCGAGTGCCGTAGCGCACTCCGTCGTATTTCGCCAGGTTCGAGGATGCCTCCGCCGGCCCTAGGACGTAATATGTCGATAAAGCATGCTTTGTATCGGGCAGAGAGATCGAGTGTATAGTATGGCCCTGTTTCTTCAAATGTGCCAGAGAATGCGCCCACGCGCGCCGCACCGACGATGTCATCTCTGACACGTTGTATTCGACTGGCACGCCGATTCGAAGAGGAGTAGACTTGAGTCGAGATGTGAACTGCGGGTTGTGTAGTGAATGCTGTATTCTTTCACGAGAGAATACGGAGAGACTTGTTGGATCGCGGTGGTCGTGTTCATTCAGGATATCTGAATATATCAGTCCTGCTTTGCTTCTGGTATGAGCTAGACGCCTTACCAAATATGTCCCGCACATTGGCAGTTGATTTCCCCAGAATCCCAACCGTGTCCAGTGAGTTAGCATATGCCACCACACCCCATCGTGAGATCAACCCGTACGATGGCTTGAAGCCCACGGTGCCCGTATATGCGGCTGGCAGTCTGACCGAGCCTCCGGTATCCGTTCCCAGCGAACTGTCCCCGTCAGCACTTGATACCCACCGATTGACGATTCTGACTCACGCATAGCATTGATCCGCGGCAACCGAAGCAGCACTTCCACCAGAGCTTCCACCGGCAGACAAGAACTCCCCACTCGCGTCGCGCCGCGGGTTCTTCACAGGCCCAAATCGTGAATTGATCGAGTTCGAGCCCATGCCGAACTCGTCCAGGTTTGTTTTCCCCGCCACGACGGCCCCCGCGGCCTCCAACCGATCGACGACGGTGGCATTAAATGGACTCGTGTATTTCTCCAAGATCCCGGACGCGCAGGTGGTAGGGAGGTCGCGGGTGCAGATATTGTCTTTGACGGATATGAGCCGGCCATCTACGGCAGACTTGGGGGTTCCTGGGCTCCATTAGCTTGCGAACGAGCGGCGGCGGCGACCACGGTACCTTGTTCCTGGCGCTCATCGGCTTCCCTCACGCGGTCCAGCCACTGGCCGGCGCGAGCCAGAGGAGTTATAAAGGCATTGAAGTTGTGTGAATATTGATTAGCGACGCATCTCTCAGCTTCGCGCAAGAGGGACATTTGGAGAGGTGAAAAAGAGAGGTTCGCGGGCCGTGTCCGCCTCAGTGTACGAAATCCTACAGAGTACAGCAATATGCAGCAATAGGTATAGTACAATCCCAGTTCTACTAGCAGGAATGCATAAACATACATTCAAACAGTACTATATTCCGCTGTTTACATCGTAGCCGTCCGATGACCTCACACTTCCTTCGGTCCGAGGTCGACTGAGACGTCATTCGGCTTTTTCGCTTCTTCACTTCTCTCTCATCCCAAGATGTTTTCGCGCAGTGTGTTAGGCGCTCTTCGCCCAGCTGTAAAGCTTCAGGCTCCATTGACCAGTCGGAGATACATTTCAGTCTACGGCTATACACAAGCTAAGGCGCTCATCTACTCCAAATATGGCGAGCCCAAGGATGTCCTGCGGTAAGAACGGGAACCCCGACGAGACCAATGCCCTGCTTATACCCTGCAGCCTCCACAAGCACTCCATTTCTGCACCACATGCAACTCAAGTCAACCTACGTATGTTGGCTGCGCCCATGAACCCGGCCGACGTGAACCAGATCCAAGGTGTCTACCCCAGCAAACCGCCCTTCCAGAGCGCTCTGGGCAATGCGGAGCCCGCCGCGGTCGGTGGAAATGAAGGTGCTTTTGAAGTCCTCTCTACTGGCGCGGGTGTCAAGAATCTCAGCAAAGGCGATTGGGTCATTATGAAGCAAACCGGCCAAGGTACTTGGCGAACACATGCCCAGCTGGACGAGTCCCAGCTCATCAAGATCGAAAACAAGGATGGCCTCACACCGCTGCAGGTCGGCACGGTCAGCGTTAACCCGGTAACAGCCTACCGCATGATGCGGGATTTCTGTGAATGGGACTGGATGCGCGCGGGCGAGGAATGGATGATCCAGAACGGCGCCAACAGCGGCGTCGGCCGGGCGGCGATCCAGTTTGGTCGCGAGTGGGGAATCAAGACGCTGAATGTGGTCCGGCAGCGGAAGATGCCCGAGGAGACCGAGGCGTTGAAAAAGGAGCTCAAGGAGCTCGGTGCTACCGTGGTCATCACCGAGGAGGAAATGATGACCGGCAACTTCCGGGATATGGTGCATGAGTATACACGCCAGGGCCGGGAGCCTATTCGTCTTGCTCTGAACTGCGTGGGCGGAAAGAACGCCACTGCGCTGGCAAAGACCCTGGCCCCTGATTCGCACATGGTCACTTACGGCGCCATGTCGAAGCAGCCTGTAGCACTGCCCTCTGGACTTCTGATCTTCAAGAACCTTTCCTTTGACGGATTCTGGGTCAGCAAGTGGGGTGACAAGAACCCGGCCATGAAGGAGAACACGATCAAGGACGTGCTCCAGATGACTCGCTCTGGAAAATTCCAAGATATCCCCGTCGACAATGTCGAGTGGAACTGGAACACCGAGGGCCCCGTGCTCTCCGAGAGTGTGCAGGGTACTCTGGGCGGATATCGCAGCGGAAAGGGTGTCTTCACTTTCACCGGCGGCGATGAGTGAAAACTGTACAATACGAGGAATCAAACATCATACTACTTTGCGTACATAGCTGGAATAATTGTCATGGATCAAAAAGGTCTGTATAATCAACACTTCCAGTTCTTCTTCACCCAGTCCAAAATCAGGTTCGTCAGAGACATCTGCGGCATATACACGTCGCTCTCCTTGGCAACATCAATGTCCAGGCCGGCAAGTTTGCCGGCCTGGACCACATATTTCTCGATGAAATCTATGTAGACCAAATCTACAGTCTCTGGGGTCTCCGTTGAATTATTCAAAAGCACCTGGAGACAGTTCGGCACTCGGTAAAAAGAGATGGGCTCGTGAACAGTATCGTCACCGTCCTTACCTGCATCATCCTCGGTGGTGTACCCAGGCACGAGCTTGCGGCTGTCGGACAAGGGGGTTTGGTCAAACGCCACCGGCTCTTTGTCAACCACCACATCTTCAGGGTATGCCAGTTGTTCAGGAGGGGCCAATGTTGTGGGAGAACTACCCTCCTGCGATGCCTGCAAAACCTGAGGTTGTTTATTTAAAACCTCAACGATAAGCTGGGCTTTGTCAAAAGGCACATTCTTCAAATATCGGAAACCACTGGTGAATGGCGACAGAATGAAGGTCGAGTCCTGAGTGAAAGGCCCCGGGAAGATATCAAATCTCAAGGCACCGGTATTGACCACGGCCAGCGTGGGAACATTGACACGACGTTCATCCTTGAGTGAATCAGCCAACACCTGGGTCTCGAGCCAGGTATACAAGCTGCTAGGACTCGGGTACTTGACTCGCGACATCCAAAGCTCATGTGGAGCGCACCCATGAACTTGATCTAGATGGAGGTCGGTCCGTGCTTTGGCGATCAGCCGGGAAACATTCTGGCCCTTTTCGGTAGGGAATGACTTTTCATCAAGTCCGGTGTGGTGATAGTAGGAAAACAAATTCTGGTCAATGTATCTTCGCTTGAAGACAGGGCTGGCGACTGCACCGGAGAGATGAGTGCTCTTAGGTGTGTTCAGACCGTCGATGGACGCGAACCCAACAGTCTCCATGAATCGACCACTCGCCAGTCCAAACGCCTTGGAATCATACCGCGCATAATCGCGGATATGCTGATGCCCACCGAAGAAGTGGATTGGGGTATCCCAGCGAATACCTCGGATCTCCTTGAAGATAGCCTGGTATTCCGGCGAATGGACAGGCACATGGCCGATTACGAGGAACAGGTCCACCTCTTTGTCTCGAATAGCTTCCTGGAACCAGTCCTCTTTGATAGTGGAGGACACTTTCTGAACGACTGTGTTGTTCCAGTTTCCGGTAAAATCGAACAGGAAGCCAAATGCAACCACCCGGATGCCCTGTTTCTTGGTAGTAAACTTCTTGTACCGTGGGGCGAGAGGCACGAGTTCCTTCGTTGTAGGGTGAATGATATCAATGTTAGATGCCAAGTAGTTCCCCCGGAAGTTGGGAACGGTGGTGAAAAACTCCGCCTCGGAGGTGTTCTTCTTATATAGTTCATGGTTTCCCGACGTTAATAAGTCGATATGTTGGTGTCGGAGTATGTCTGAGAGGTAGACACCCTTTGGCTCGGACGAGTCATATAGGCCATTTCCTTCGACTCTGTCACCGGTATCTATGACCAACAGATCTTGCCCCTGTGCTTCTGCCTTTTCCCGCATCCGGGTTGCAAACGATATATAGTCTCCCCAATCTGCGGAATACGAGGGCCTGCCAAGGTTAGTGTTAAGCTCATGGCTAAGCAGGACCAAGCATACTCCTGCAAATGACCGGCCAGCCAGCCATGTGTATCTGTGGTATGGAGGAAATTTAGTTGCCCGAAATCTAGGGATCGCAGCGGAGCGGAGATGGGGTCGGGTGCGGAGGGTTGAGCGGCGAGCGCCGACGGAAGTAACCAAAGGAGGGAGAGCATCATATCCTTTCGATGGTGGTGATACTGCAGCATCTCCTGTCAGATTAAATAGTAGAGATGAGAGGACCCTGGGAGCTGTGCTAGAACCCCCGGAGTACAGTAGATGAGAGGAGACGATACCTCGATGATTGTTGATAAGAGCTCCGGGTACCGTACACAATACCAACGCAGGCATTAAGGTGGTAATACCAATACCGGTGAGCTGCGACTTCTGAGATCACGTGCGGCCCAACATCTTTGGCTGCAAATCGAAGATTGTTACGGCGAGCAGTTTTCCGATTCACTCACCACCCTTCCATTCAATTGCCTGTGCGGTCCGTTCCGGTCTGCCATTCTTGAGTCTTTGTTTCTCTCCCTTCTCTCAATCGATTAAATCGATCACATTTCCGCAATGGCAGCTCCCCGACTTTTCCGCCCAACAGCCCGTCTGTTTTCTTCGCGCCTTGCTTCCACCGCTCTGCGCTCCAACCTGCGCCAGTCTTCTTGCGCCCCGGCTCTGCGTCGCGGATATGCCACTGAGAACGGTACCAAGGAGGTGACCGTCCGTGATGCCTTGAACGAGGCCCTGGCCGAGGAGTTGGAACTCAACCAAAAGACTTTCATCCTTGGTGAGGAAGTCGCACAGTACAACGGAGCGTGAGTCTTGCGCAGCAGATGATGTGAAGTCGCAAAGAGACGGTTATTGACTTTGTCCTAGTTACAAGGTGACGAGGGGTCTTTTGGACCGTTTCGGCCCCAAGCGGGTTATCGACACCCCCATCACAGAGGCCGGTTTCACTGGTCTCGCCGTTGGTGCTGCTCTTGCTGGTCTGCACCCCATTGTGAGTTGCCACAGCCATTGGGAAAGGATTGTCCAGCGCATTCGCTAACCGTGGATCCCATCCAGTGCGAGTTCATGACCTTCAACTTCGCCATGCAGTCCATCGATCAGATCATCAACTCCGCCGCCAAGACCCACTACATGTCCGGTGGTATCCAGCCTTGCAACATCACCTTCCGTGGCCCCAACGGTTTCGCCGCCGGTGTCGCCGCTCAGCACTCCCAGGACTACTCCGCCTGGTACGGCAGCATTCCCGGTCTCAAGGTCGTCTCTCCCTGGAGCTCCGAGGATGCCAAGGGTCTGCTGAAGGCCGCTATCCGTGACCCCAACCCCGTCGTCTTCCTCGAGAACGAGTGAGTATTCCTCCAGAACCCTCGGGATAAACCGGCCACTAACGAGAATAGGCTTATGTACGGCCAGGCCTTCCCCATGAGCGAAGCCGCCCAGAAGAACGACTTCGTCCTCCCTCTTGGTAAGGCCAAGATCGAGCGCCCCGGAAAGGACCTGACCATTGTCTCCCTCTCCCGCTGCGTCGGCCAGTCCATGACCGCCGCCGCCGAGCTCAAGCAGAAGTACGGTGTCGACGCTGAGGTTATCAACCTGCGCTCCGTCAAGCCCCTCGATGTCGAGACCATCATTGCTTCTCTCAAGAAGACCGGCCGCATCATGGTCGTTGAGTCCGGCTACCCCATGTTCGGTGTCTCCTCCGAGATCCTCGCCCTCTCCATGGAGTACGGCTTCGACTACCTGACCGCCCCCGGTGTCCGTGTCACTGGTGCTGAGGTTCCCACTCCTTACGCCGCCGGCCTCGAGGCTATGGCCTTCCCCCAGGAGGACACCATTGTCAGCCAGGCCGCCAAGCTGCTGCGCGTGTAAGCTTGAGGAGCTCCTAATAATATAGCCATGTGCCTAGTACCCTTTTCTCATCTGTTCCATTTCATGTCTCTGTTTTACCCTGCTTTTGTCGACCAACGCTTTTAGACAGATTTTTGGAAAGCATGTATCATTACATTACGTCCAGCTTCCGGCCTCTGTAAAAAGATACCTAGAACCTTGGAATAGTTCATTACTCTTGATATTCTGTGGTGTTAATGCACCTGGAGGCACATGCCCGGGTATTTACCCAGCGTACCAATCGAAAGTGAAAGCGTAAAGTAGCCATAAAACATTCATTACTCCATATATCCCATACTCCAGTCGCCTTCCTGTATCTTCGATATACCCACCAGGCCCTCAGGCCGTAATGGGGACGTTCGGGGCGGCACAGCCGTCAAAACAATCCGTTGGTCGACGAGGATCGTAAAACGCCGCTTGGCCGGGGCCATACCCTTCATCTTCACTTTCCATGTCGCCATAGTTCCCACTCTGCTGAGCCTTGGCGACTGGCAGAGACTCATGTTTTGATTGAGGGGCATCATCATCATCTCCCAGAACATTCTTTCTGACTGGAGCTGCAGGGGCAGCTGAACCCTTCACAGCGGCAAAAGAGCTCTTGAATCCCCCTTTCTTGAAGCCAGCCCCAGCTGTGCTAGTGCTGGTCGGTGCCGCATTGTCACCGGGGGTCTCAATCACCTTCAGACCGGCCTCCGCGTCGGCCTTGCGTTCTGCCCGGCGTGCCTTCTCCGCTGCATTGGGGTCCCGCGATAGCTGTTTCAGATCTTGTAGACGCTTTCTATGCTGGTGGTCATATGAACCGATGTGAGCCTCGTATTCTGGGTGCCGCGAGTAAGACTTGTTGCATAGTGTGCAGGTGAATGCGCTCAGCGCAGAGCGCGCGGACTCGGTCTGGGACGGTTAGCTTGAGCTGTTGAGCTAGGGTTGGGAGGCATGGGAGGCGATACTTTAGGAGCAGGGTTTGTCAGTCCTCGCTATGAGGCATTAGCTTAGGTCGTTGAAGCATCTCGATTACCATACCGGAGCCATGTCGAGGGAGGTTGCGGAGGTTGCGGAGGTTGAGCCTATCACAGCCGCCTTGTTTTTTCACGACTCAGCAAGATCGTCATTCCCCAACTTTTCTTTTTTGACACTTTTGGCACTTCACAATTGATGTTTTAACTGTTTTGCTTTGGTCATCGACTGTTTATTGCATGTGTTCTCGACAATGACCTCCCACGAGCTTCCCAAACTGGAGGAAATCGACACGAAGTCCATCATCTCCATGCAAGAACTAGACCCCTCGCCCGTCGACGATCCGGTGGAAGGCGAATACTTTCCGGAGCCTTCTGCTCAGAATGGTGGCTACCCTCAGCTGGGCCTGAGTGGCCATCGCTGGGACAAGTGGTGTATGTCCGATGCCAGAAACAGCTTGACAATGTCTGACCATGGCCAGTGACCCGTATACAAAAATACTCAACTTACCCACCGACGGTCTTTACCATCTTACATTTCACCAATACCTCTCTGATTCCACTAGTGACTCGCTCCGTCCCGGCGAGCGAGTCCTACCTGTTGCTCACGCGACCTGTCTATCAAGCCCCGGGCCTTGAACATCTGATCCTCACCATCCCCGTGCTGGCACACATCATCTCCGGAGTAGCGCTGCGCAACATTCGTGGAGCACGCCGCGCGAAACTCTACGGCGCCGAGACCCGCGCCCAACGCAACACGCTCTACTTCTGGCCGCGCGTGTCTCTGCAAGCTCGCTCGGGGTACTTCGTCGTGCCCTTAATTGGGCTCCACGTCCTAGTCAACCGGGCCACACCGTTGGCAGTCGACGGCGGCAGTTCGGGCGTGGGGCTGGCGTATGCCGCGCATGGCATCGCTCGAAGCCCCATGTTCTGGAATGCGTTTTACTTCTTCTTTGTGACCGCTAGCGTGTGGCACTTTGTGGGCGGCTGGGCAACCTGGATGGGATGGCGAGTCACTACGGTGCGCAAGGAGCGAGGCCAGAAGCCTTCCCTGGATGGGTTACTCGGGTTTGCGGACAGCACGACCCGATCCAAGAGGCAGCGCAAGATGTGGTGGGTGGTCAATGGCATTGCGGCTGCTGGAGCAACTTTCTGGCTGGCTGGGGCTCTGGGCATTGTTGGACGTGCTGGTGAAGGTGCTGGTTGGGAGGCCAAGGGCTGGAATGACATGTATAGTCAAGTCCCAGTCATTGGGAGCTGGCTGTGATGGGTGGACACACCCTTTTCACATAACGATGTACTGAACATGTAGATTAATACTTAATATATAAACACTTGAATGGCCGACAGGAACCAGCCCTGGAATTGAGCCTGAAATACGACCGATTTACAATGCATCTGCATTATTCTGATGATACGATTTAAAGGTATCTCCTCTACGCTATTGGCTAAAATTTATACATGAACATGACATAGAATTTAGGACAAGCATGCCCTCAAGCCATCTTTGGACGTTTGTTCATAAACCCAGATTCCGGGCGAGAACGCTTCCGCTCCATCGCCTCCATTTCGGCTTTCATGATGCGTTCCTGTTCAGTCATTTTCTTCGGGGGTGCAAGAACAGAGCCCTTCTTCCCAGCCAGAGGATTCTTCTTAGCCGCGGCGAAAACATTCTTGGGCTTCTGGGGCCCCATTGACATTGAAAGTTTGACAGGTGCCGGGGCAGAGGCCGCAGGGGAGTCAGTAGCCTCAGCTGGAACATCAGTTGATTCGGGGGATTTCGTGACTTCAGCCGCCCCCGGTGCTGTAGTCGTCGTAGTTGTAGCCGAGTCAGGCTTTGGCTCGGTCTTTTTCGCGCCAAGTCCATGGAAGTCCAACTTCATCTTTTCGCCTTCCTTGCGCTGCAGCAGTTTTTCCTCGGGATCTTCCTCTTCTGGCTTGGCTAGTGCAGCGGCCCGTTTGATCTGATCCTTAATCTGACGCTGTTCTCGTTCTTCGTCGCCCTTTTCCTGGCGTTCCTTTTTCAAGACCGCTTCCCGGCGACGTAGTGTTTCCGGGCTATTATCGATCCAAGCAATGAACAAGCCCTTCTCGGTATCTTCCACCCGGCATTTGCCTTCTCTTCCTAGATGCGCGACGAATTGTGACAAGCTCTTCCATTGCGTACTGTTCATGTGAATATGTTCCTTATCGGAGACAATTTGTTGGTAAAAGTGGTTCGCGTTGATTGACTTGGTACCATGTGTAGTGCGAAGAAGCTCTGTGAGCATTGCGCCATTGGTTAGCCTTGCGCGCGCTGGATATTTGAAGGGAAGGCTTACCTATGAAGGTTTTCTCGAAGTCCCGACTGTAATTTGCTATGTGCTTGCGCGGATCTTCGCCAATGAGCATCATCTGTCGAACGTGCGCTTCTGTTTGGGTATGACACTTGAAACCTGGGGCATGTTAGTTACTTTGGTCACTGACGAGGCGGAACGTTTGGAGACTATCACAGGCCGAGGTCGGCCACAAGTCTATGGGAAGGGCCTTGCCCACTTGGGAACCCACCATTCTCGTCTCTCATTTGCCTATACGGAGGGGTCAGCCATGGTCTTTGCGCAATAGAATGCTTCGGAAACTGACCTCTCGCAAGCCTGACAGTACCATCGCAGGCGTCCTAGTCCCTTGGACTTGATCTTGTTTCCGATAGCCTTGGTGCTACCTGCCTCGGCGCGTGGCATGATGAGCGATCGATTGCGAAGGAAAAATTGTGAAAAATGAAAAGCGTCTGTCTGTGAAGAGGCGTTGAATGAATTGGAGATAAAAGTCCGATAAGGATGCGATTACGGGGTCACATGACTGGAAATTCCCAAATGGGATAAATGAACTATGAAAACCAAACTCCTGTCCTACGCCATCCCTGCATCCTGGGCTTCTCAAAGTAGCATACATGATCGGACAGCACATGTAGTCCGGAGCTCGTATAAGTTAAATGAACGCTGGTATCACAAAATGTATTCGTGGATGGCAGACGGTCCACCCTCGTTGTAATCAGCCCGGCTCATGTATCCCTTGCTGAGACCCTGGTCAACGACGAAGAAGACCTTGGCGGCCATCTGAGCACCAAGGAAAATGGCCTCTTCTGACCCATGACCGCTCTGAGAAGCGCCCGGGTTCACTCCGGTATTGCCTGCACTGGCGCCGGGGGCGTTGCTGTTGCCCTGGTCTTTGAAGTCGGGGAAATATTCGGGGAGTTTCAAAGTCTTCGTTGAAGTTGGAGTCTGAGAGTGGCCGGTAGAGCGATAGTGAGAGGCCATGTTGGGATCCATGGAGGGAGTGCCGGGCATCACGCCAGGCATGCCGGGGTTGTTGTGAGTGGCGGCCACGAGGAGGGGGTTGACGCCATGGGCAGCTGGGTGATACATGGGCCCGGGTTGGCCCATGGGTGCTGGGGTGTTGGTGCCGCCAGTTGGGAGAGGGGTGGTGAAGGTTGATGGGATCTCCGACGTGAAGATGGTGCCAGAAGGAGATAGGATGAACTTTTGAGTGATGACGCCAAGTAAAGCTTGGGTGAAACCTGTTTGATCACGATGTCAATCTACTGATTCTTCAAAGTTCGAGTGGACTCTTACCTTTGACTTTGCTTCCGCATCCGACAATGATTAAGGAGTCCCAGAGCTCGCTGCGTTTTGTGGCGTCCGGAACGGCAAGGATAGTGTGGTGGATTTGGGTAGCAATGTCTTCGAGAATTCCACTGGTCAACCGGTCTCCGGTGTTGGAACGAGGCGAAGTCAGGAGGAAACGTTCAACGCTGACCTCAATGTCCCGAGTGTGGCGGACGTACTGACGAGGACCGCTGGCGGCGGCCTTCTCGCCCTCGAGCGGCGCGAAGCCCTCAAATTGGAAGGAGGCTTTCTCTTTCTTTGAGTTGGGTAGACGAGCTGCCTTAGGGTCAGTTGCACCCTTCTTATTAGTGGTCTTCTCCTTTTCGATGTTGGCCAAATATTCAGTGGTGTTGCCGCTGACAATGGCAGCTACATCGAGAACACCCTCTTCTTCGTCCTCATTATTTGCATCGGTCCCTGTTTGGGTTCCGTCACCAGGACCACGAGGGGCAGAATCATTTGCGTCCGGACCGCCGGTTGAAGCCGCCGCGGCAGGGTTAGCGCCCTGGCGCGCGGTGGCGGCAGCTCCGGGGAGTGGTGTGCCTGGCGGCAGAATCTCGGTAATGTTGCTTCGTTTCAGCTGCTCACACATCTCTCGAGTGAAGCCCTTGTGGCCGAGAAGTTCGACCAGCCGATCGGTCATAGCGTCTCCACCGCAACCTTCCAGGGCGATTCCACGGCCATGTTCGTTGACTGCAAAATCGGTCACGGCCGTCACATCCACCTTACCCTTTCCAACATCAATAACGGTGGCCGTCGATGTGCCATAACCGTAACAAGCTGCGAGGGCCGAGTCCATCATGCTGAATGCGGGTGCCTTGAATTTCTCAAAGATAAATTGCGCAATTGCTTCGCGATCGCGCGCGGACCAGGCAGGCTGTCCAACGAGCATAATTGGGGTGTGGAAAGGTGGACTCAGGGTGTTGTAAACGTGGGTGAGAAGGGCAAAAAAGCAGGGCCAATCGACGATGCGCCCGTTTTGGATTGGGTAGATTGCGCCTTCGTCAGAAGCTACATCTTCCTCGTAAAAGATCTCCTCGACGGTCTTGGTCGATTCGTCAGGATTCTCAGTCGCTCCAGTCTCGCCTTCAGGCTTGACGGCAGCTTCAGTAGCTGGTGTGGCGGCTTCCGCATCCTTCATCTCCACGTCGGGCTTAGGGGCGGTTGTGCCATTGCTGATTTTGACCTGTTGGCGTTTCTCGTTCACTCGATAGGGTTCATACTCTCCCTTTTTCTCGGCAGGGAACATGCGAGTTGGGAAGCGGGATTGCGCGGGCGTAAACGTTTCGGGGAGACCAAGCTGCGCCAGGGTCATTTGCGAACCCGGCGCGATAAGCTGCAATGGGTTAGTCGTGATCTGGTAGAAGCATCAATTGACATACAAGTATATGCTCATCCTTGAAGGGAGGCATGATGGTTCCTCGGAAGGGGCGTTGCGGGGCTGGCGGAGCTGTCTTGCGAGGAGTACGAACGCGTTGGCTCGATTTGCGAGGGTTGCGCTTTGGTCCCATTGCGGCTTAGTGTTTCCTTGTCACGTGAGTGGATATGTGGTGCAGGTGTGGCGGTGCGAACGTGGCGGTGCGAATGTTGCAACAACTGCGATCGTTTGCTCGTCGATCCGTCGAAATCTCGAAATACGGAGAGATGTTGGGAAACAATCCTGCACTGATCTAGTGCTTTGCGTTCTCCTCTGATTTTCCAACGTCCACGGGTTGGAGGGTTACCGAGATATGAAGCATAGGACAGTGGTCAAGATCTATAGAGCTGTATTGAGGATCAATACGCTGTTTCCATACAATACGATCCATAGAGGCTACATTATATTCGAATCTCCATGGTGCCCAGGCGTAGAACAATGTGTTCAATGGTCAATGCATTGCGCTTTCGCGCCGTAAAAATATATTCCGCCCTGACCCATTCTTCAAATATGAAAAACCACAGAACTCCAGAGACCCCAGTACCCAGGGAAATACACAAAACGCCCATCCTTTTCGCTCTATGGCCAGCATGAGTCGTCGTAGTGTCTATTCCGGCACAGAATTATATTTGTCGGTTGCAGATCGGAATAGCTCCTGTTGCTGCCGAAGAAGCTCCTCTTCTGTGAGGCCGCTCTGCTCCATCTTGCTCTGCTTCTTCTCTCGTGACTGGAAGCCACCCCAGATTAGTAAATGGCTGTTTCACCTGGTGGATACGAAGCTTACCTTCAACTGTTGCTTGTGTTCCTCTGCAACAGCAAGTACATCTGCAATATAATCACTGAATCCAAGGTCCCGGAGGGCCTTTTCCACATGTTCGCAGGCGATAGTCTTTTTGGCCTCTTTCTCGCTGATATCGTTGGCTTCCGAGGAGATCAGGGTGATGAATTCGACACAGCATTCCATCAATAGGTCACGCGCATCCTTGGAGAAGGTTTGGCCAGAGCTGGGGGGTAGGATCTCTGTGATGATCTTTTGAACCGTCGCTATCGCAAGACAAGTTAGCAACCCTTCAAATGCGCGTCTGGCTATGAAGCTGCCGGCGCATAAAGCGCCACATCGATAAGCACTTGAGGCAGTCCACATATATCTAAACATACCTTTGGGCAGTGACAGATCATCGTTTGCTAGTAAAGAAGGTCAGCAGGATGCACGCGCTCGGATTACCACATCACTTACAGTTGAACTCACGGTCCGACATAGCTGGAAAATTAGACACAAGAGGAAAGAAAGAAGCTCAAAGAGAAGAAGAAGGATTGTCTCGATTATAATTTCTGGTTGTCTGCGTGGGGCTCGAAGTTTCCAAGGCCACTTGCAGGCGCGCGACGGAGTTAAGTACATTTTCTTGCCGGCAGAAAAACTCCAACTCACCGCTCTGGACCACTTATAGCTCGATTTTTTTTTTGACAACAGCTTCTTCTCTTCATCAGTCTTCACTCTTCCTTCCCTTGGAAAGAGTCCTTCAAATGAGATCGACTCTTTTCAAGGCTCTGCACTAATGGTAAGTTCTTTCTCAAAATCTCTGCCTTTTCCTTTTTACCATGATGAACCTTGTTGTCGCCCCTATCATACATTCTATGGTGACGTTACCTGTCCTAGCCAAACGGACTCTCTGATATCTTCATTTCTGCCTGATTGCATCTACCTTCGACTTTTTTGAAGCAGTTGCTAACTTTGTGTCAAGAATTCTACAGACTGCTCGTAACTCGGAACTCGCTTCCATTCGCTGTGAACAAGGACAGGAGTTTTGGAAAGCTCCACATTATCTGTATTTTAAAAAGGTACGCGCAGAAAATTTGCTATTCCAGCTTCAATTACATGATGTATACCTTTACATTCCATGCTAAACATGAAGGTGTTCTGCACCTAATGCTTCTAAAATGTATTGCTTTTCATCTTTCGACTGACTTGTAACCAACTTTCACTTTGATTTACACACATTGTTCCATGGCGATCATTACTGACTTGCTATAAAGAAACAGATCTGAAAATTCTTATCACTAGTTCCAATGAAGAAAAATTTATGCCTGGAAAGCTTCGAGTTCCTTGTCGTTCCATCTGCCAATCATTAGTAGTGTTCACGCGCATGCGGGATAGAACATACGAATAGAAGTGACCGCTGAGCTCCTTGGGGGCGTCGACAACCAGCTTGGCCATAACATGACCGGGCTGCTCAGGCTTGAGCAGCTTGCCATCCTTGTGAACTCCAGTGAACTTGGAGTGCATTTCTGCGTCCAAGTTCGTAGCATGGTCCTCTCGTAGCTCACGCTGCATTTCCGTGTCCACCATACCAGGGCGGATGGACACCGAGGTGACGTCGGGTTCCTCCGCCCCCAGGCTCATTGCGAAGTTGTTCATCGCGGCCTTGGTGGCGGCGTACAGAGCCCAGCCACGGTACCCGGTGACTGCCGCACCCGAAGATGTGAAGATAATCTTGCCCTTAGACTGACGCAGAGCTGGCAGAGCTGCTTTGGCCTGTAAGCTATTAGTAGTGGGTCAACATTGGATGTTTTCTCTTCGTACAAAAGCAACCAGGCTGATAAAGTTGATATCAAAGCCCTCCTTCCATTGCTGGGGATCCGCATCGGAAATTTTCCCAACCTGACCGAGGAGTCCGTGGTTGAGGACCATTCCGTCAAGCTGGCCAAAATTATTGATCGCCGTGTCAACGGCCTTTTGGGCGATGGAAAAGTCGGCCAGATCGCCGTTCAGGACAGCGACTTGGCTGCTGTACTCCTCCTTGAGCTTTTGCAAGGGTTCAACACTGCGGGCTACCACCACCACATTGTGGGATTGGGGTGCTGTGAGGAGATACTTGGCCACAGCAAGGCCAATGCCTGAAAGTGGGATGTCAGTATAGTCCCACCTGTGGCCGACAAAACTTGGACACTACCTCTAGAGGCTCCGGTGACAATGATTGTTTTGGGTGCCATTATGTACCTAGCGGAACGTCAGCAGCTGTATCAGGATCTAGCACCGGATTCCTGTCAATGGACCCAGATCTAGTTGAGATCACGAATCGAAAGCCCACGGGAAATTGTGGACGGTGTATCGACCATTGACCAGGATCAAAACTGAGGTTGACTGGGGAGTCCGCTGCCAGTGAGGTGCTACCAACGCCGGCAATGCAGGCACTCACTCTGACCTCGGGAATATATTGCAAGTTTGGACTGCCAACAGTTGAAGGTGACAAGCAGACCTCCGGGGCTTCACCTGGGCAGTGCGGGGCTTATTAATCTGCCAGGGTCTCCAGCTTCGCTCAGGTGGACATCGATGCCCAGGTGAGCTCCGGGCAGCTCGCTATTTGGTATTGAATGATGATGTCTTCTTGACCTCGGGAGAGTTGAGCAAGCAACATACTGCCCAGGTGGTAGAACTCCGGGGTCGAAAGGGAGCTTGATCGATACCTAGGTAGCTGTCATGCGTGGTGATATATATCGGTATTTTTTACGTCTCAACGATCTGTTCCGTGCCCTAGCATGAAGTTTTCCCTGTGAAATTTTGTTACTAGCTAGTATATCGACCATCAAAAAGAGACCTAGGTAATTTCAAGGCGCCAGAGATCCTGGCATGAAAGACCCCTAACCTTGGAAGCACAGGCCGTAGACTCGAAAGTAGAGCCGCTATATTAGACCTCGGGCCCCCGGGATGCTTCAACTTTAGATTTGCAATTCCTCTCAGCTCCATGATACAAGAGCACGGTAGTCAGCCAAAGAGCACCAAGCGTTCTGCCTGCTGAGCAAAGATCACAACTCCGGAGGTTGCGCTGGACGAGACTGTCAACTGGTTGACTCCGGAATTCCTTGGCGCTTAGCTAATGGATGCGCGCGCCACCCCGTCGAAGCTCTGAAACTTCAGGCATCCGATCAGCTTCACATCTCTCACTTTGTCTCTCATCTTGTGCTCCCTTTAAGGTTGATCCTTTTCGCCTCAACTCCTCCCTCTCCTTCAACCCACCTGGTATTGCCCCGCAATCATGGCCAACTATCTCGCCTCCATTTTCGGTACCGAGCAGGACAAGGTCAATTGCTCCTTCTACTACAAAATCGGCGCCTGCAGACACGGAGATCGCTGCTCTCGCAAACACGTCAAGCCGTCCTACTCCCAGACCATCCTCATGCCCAACATGTACCAGAACCCGGCCTACGACCCCAAGAACAAGATGAACCCCAGCCAGATGCAAAATCACTTCGATGCCTTCTACGAGGACGTGTGGTGTGAGCTATGCAAATACGGCGAGTTGGAAGAATTGGTCATTTGTGACAACAACAATGACCGTGAGTACCCCTTTGTCCTCGCTTGATCTCCGGACAGCGCGCTAACACAACCTGCGATAGATCTCATTGGTAACGTCTACGGCCGGTTCAAATACGAAGAAGATGCGCAGTCGGCATGCGACGCCTTAAACTCTCGATGGTATGCGGCCCGGCCCATATACTGCGAACTGTCACCAGTCACGGATTTCCGAGAAGCCTGTTGTCGACTGAATAGCGGCGAAGGATGTGTACGTGGGGGCTTCTGCAATTTCATCCACCGGAAGGATCCGTCAGACGAGCTTGACCGCGAGCTGCGACTGAGCACCAAGAAGTGGCTGAAGGAGCGTGGCAGAGATCCCCGCAGCGTCTCTCGCAGCCCCAGCCCTGAGCCTACCCGCCGGAGATACTAGCTGCCACTTCTCACATCTGTTTCTGAACATCTAGTGCTTTTTTTTTCTGGCGTTCGGCGATTCAGTCGGTGGACCATTTCCACCTTTTCTTGCGCAGGTCTAGGACACGGGGGCTCAGTCTTGACCTTTTCTGGCATCTGCGTTCTAGTCATGATATCAGGCTTGCGAGATGAATCAATTTTGACCACTAGACCGTGTGTGCACGCTCAATACGGTATATGATTCTTTGCTGGAGACGGGGAAGTAGACATGAACTCGCCATCGCCTGTGCGTATCACGAATATCATAATAATTCGAACCCATAACGAGTCGGTTAAAATTTCTAATATGTATACTCTGCAGTTGCTTCTAGTATATGCACCCGGGCACTGGTTTGCCTTCTCCTTCAACGCGCACAATGTCTTACCTTGGGTCTACAGTCAACACGAAAGCAAACGTCCCCAAGACACCATTCTTAGGATGCCAGTCCCTCTATCCCCGGGATTCAACGGCGATGGCCGTCGGTCCAAAATACCGCAACAGCTCCCAGTCAACCTCGGGCCCCGAGAGGTGAGGCATTTCCCAGCTGTGCTTGACGGGCGAGATACCCTTCGCATGGGCACTGGCGAACATGATATCAAGTTCCTCTAGAGTGCGGCCTTTGGTTTCTGGGAAGAAGAAGTACACGGCAGGAATGAGGGCGGCATTGAAGACCGCGAACATGATGTAGGTTTGATACCCAAGGTTTTTGAACGCCGGCGGGGTGATCATCACGATCAGGAAATTGGACATCCAGTTGGAGCTTGTGGATAGTGCGTTTGCCTGGGTTCGGATACGTAGATTCGTGATCTCTGCTGGATAAAGCCAGGTCATACCCAGCCATCCGATGGCGAAGAACGAATTGAACACAAACAAGAAAACGGTGGCTGTCACGCCGTACCTGGTCTCGAGTTGTGGAGCACCATTCTCGGCCTCTGTGCCTGTTGAGACGCTACCCGCGAGAATAGCCATCGACACACTCATTCCAAAGGCCCCGATCATCATGAGCTTCCGACGGCCGGTGCGCTCAATCAATGGGAGAGCGATGAGGGAAGCGAGGAAGTATTCAGTACCGTTAGCGGCCGACAAAAGCCGTGCCATGTCAGGTGCAAAGCCGAGGGAGTTCTCGAATAAGAATGTAGCATAGTATGTCACCAAGTTGATGCCACACATTTGCTGGAAGAATTGGGAGACCATCGCAAGTACTGCTCGACGGAGATTTTGTGATGGCCCACCGGTGAGAAGCTCTTTCATCTTGAATCCACCGCCACTGCTTTGAACCTCCAGGGCCTCGGAGATATTTCGCATCTCCTCACGTACCTCGGGATCGTCCTCATCCTTGTCAAGAAGGCGAGAGGTCACTTCCTGAGCTTCCGTGCGGCGGCCTTGCATGACGAGCCAGCGAGGAGAATCGGGGAGGAACAGCAATCCAACCATGACGATGATAGTAAAGAAGGACTGGAACATGAGAGGGAATCGCCATCGAACAGACCCGGAAAGAAAGTAGAAGCCGTAGTCAACCCAGTAGGCAATCATGACACCACATGAGATCAAGGCTCCAGAGAGCATGATGAGAACTCCTCGTTGATGAGGACGAGCACACTCGCTTTGCCAGGTCGGGATCGCTGCTCATTGTTAGTTTGGCGAAACAGAGACTACTCCATATACATACTCGCTGTGACCATTCCATTCCCCACACCACTCACGATGCGGCCACCAACAAACAGACCGTACTCAAAGGACGCAGCCTGCATGATCGTTCCAATAATCATGAGCGACGAGCCCCAGAAGGTAGAAGACTTGCGACCCCAGGACTCTCCGTAGAACAGAATGACCAAAGATCCCATCCAGCAGCCAATCTGATAGATTGCAACCCCGGCAGCTTGCGTGTTGGCATCACCCGTACAGTTGTTCGGATCAGGGACTGTATTGGTCGGACTGTCCAACCAACACAGATCGTTGGCTCGTTCCCGAGGTGTCATGAGGATCTGATTCTCCTGGAAGGAGTCCAAAGTCAAGAGTGCACTGAGTACACCTTGGTCGTAACCGAACATCAAGAAACCACAACTGGCAACAAACCCGATGGACCAGTTGAGGGCCTTGCCTCGAAGGAGGGAGCCACCGATTTTCCACTCGGGTAGATCCCCCAGCTTGCTGATCATGGCCCACTTGCCTGTGGCAGCGGTTTGTTGACGTTCATGTTGTATACGTTCTTCTTTCGAGGGCTGATAGGAAGGCGTACCGGTGGAATCGGATTCGGGATTGTTCAAATGCTCCGAAGTGCCCTCGAAGGCCTTTTCAGGCGTGTTTTCAGGCGTGTTTTCAGGCGTGTTTTCAGGCGTGTTTTCGGGCGTGTTTTCGGGCGTGGTCGACATAATGTAGAAGACTCTGAGCCAAAGTGATATGAACCTGATATCCCAGGAACACGTCGCTCCCCTTTATAGCCTGCTCCCACCTCATTTCACCCTCGAAAAGCCTTGGCAACTCCAAGATTTGAGCCATATACTCGTCGCCTGAGACTCCCTGATCCCGCCAAGGTCTGGGGCGCGGCGGACTTGGCTTGCTCCCGAGCGGCGGACATCGCAATTCTGGCAAGCCGAGGCAGTCGCCAAGGAGATCTTCTCGTCGGCTGAGGGGGAAGTCTCCACTGCTCTCGGGCACGGGGATGCCGAGAGCTCAGCAGTTGCCCGAATGATGTGCTGGCAGATCGTCCATCCGATACTCATACTTCCACCGGGACCGCCACTGGGGCATGGCATATGATTTGTTTGAAGCAGATTCTCATTCTTGTCGAGTTCTGGCTTGGAGAGAATTCCCGCGTGTCAAGATCCCCAAAGCCTGCGCCTGAGAGATCACGCCTGGGCCTGCCATGGCCAACGTCATCCATGCTTGGTCCCAAGAGGTTGGCAAAGAAATTCCCCGTAAACCGGGAATTTTGGCGCCTAAAAGAGATCTTCCAAGATTCCAAGGTTCTTCCAAAGGTGTTCTGACAAGAACGAAAGAGTTGACCTCGGGAACATGTACAAGTAGAGCCCATGTCCCAGAACCAGCCTGTCATCTCCATTGAGATTCATTCGAATTTCATGCACAAGTCCAATTCTGTATCAGCAAGTTCGATGTTCGGTAAAAGAAAAGAAAAGAAACGGCAATACGTCGACTCTTACCGAAATGGGACATTCAGAGATGAGAGTAAATCATCCATTCTGTGTGGTCACTGACGCTGTCGCAGTTTGCTTCAAAACCCGAAGGCCGCCAAAGTTCAGAGACCCACTACGTAGAGTCTCTGATCGTCGTTCGGGAAGAAAAGAAGACCGAAATCGCGACTAGTGGTCGATCATGGACGTTCGCCAATGACCGACCGACAGTTGTAAGAGCAAAACCCTCCCAGCATGTCGGAAATCGGCCTGGGCACCGACCGACATCGCACTGACTTCACCTGATGCAGAGGGGGGTAACACCTGGGTTAACCTTCGTAGAGTACATAATCTGACAATTTGACCTGCATCTTCGTGGCATACTTCGCTTCTCAGGAAATTAATCTTGTTTTTCTCTAAAGACCAGCGACTGTGACCACCGAGTCGCAATCTGGTCACACTCAGCCTGAAGTCTTTTGCGGCAACTGGTTCACTCACATTAGAAAATTCTCGTACTTTTAAGGATCCAAGGTCTTTCCCTGGCATCTCAAAACCACCATGGAGAGTCCCCTGGTCTTATCGATTTTGGTAAAGCACTGGCCGACATGCCTAGTTGGGGCGGTGATCCTGGTAAGAGCCTGCGCCCCTCAAATCTTGGAAGATGCAGATCTGATTGAAAGGCAGACCATCGGCTATGCAAGACTCACTAGCCCTTTGTCACATCTGCCCGGCCCTGAGATATCCAAATGGACCAGTGCGGTGTATAACTATCACTACTTGAACAAAAGAGCGCCGGTATATATCCATGCGCTCCATCAAAAATATGGTACGAGCATCCCGCCGTCCAAGAACCTGCTGTTAATCACCCAAAGGCCCAATTGTACGAGTCGCTCCAGACCATGTCGATATCTGCGACATCAAGGCCGTGAAGGAGATCCACAAGACAAATGGCCGCTTCCTCAAGACCAACTTTTACCGCAAGCTAGTGTCAGGGGCGGTACACAACATTTTTAGCACGATCGACCCAAAGTTCCATGCGGAGCATCGACGCCTTTTGGCGTCCCCGATTTCGGATTCATCTCTCACCCGTCTCGAGCCTTCGATAGCTGACAGGGTCGGTCTGACCATTAGACGAATGGCCGAGGAACAGGACGCCCGCGGAGCGATAGATGTCTTCAAGTGGTGGCTCTTCATGACCAGTGACATCATCGGGGAGCTCAGCTTCGGAGAGTCGTTTGGCATGCTCGAATCAGGCAAGGTGAGAGAAGACGGCTGGAACAAACAGGGGTATACTGACGGAGATAGAAAAACCAATATATTTTCGACTTGGAGAGCCTGTCATCCGTTGGAGCTATCCTAGTCACATTCCCTTTGTTGATCAAGATCGCAAGAACTCTCCCCCTCCCCTTCTTCAAATCAACTGCCGAGGCCGGGAAGAGACTTGGGATGTACTCAGCGCAGTATGTCAAACAGTATCAGGATCAAATATCTCGGAATCCCTCCGAGGCGAAACCCACTCTCTTCACCAAGCTTTTCAACACGGAGAAAAGTGGGATGACCTTCTCAGACATTCGGCAAGAGGCCCAGGCATATATTGTTGCCGGAAGCGATACCACTGCAGTCACCTTGACTTATCTTACTTACCATGTTTGCAAGAACCGTCAAGTGAAAGAGAAGCTTTTGGCCGAGCTAGCCAACGTCCCCGAGCCCGTGACAGACCGAAGCCTCCGCGAGCTGCCCTATTTGAGCCAGGTGATCAGCGAGACATTGCGACTGTACTCAGCTGTCCCTGCCGGGTTGCCCCGACTTGTACCGAGCGAAGGAGCCACCTTCAATGGATTCTACATCCCGGGAGGGCTTACAGCAGCCACGCAGTCCTATAGTCTTCACCGGAATCCCGCTATCTTCCCCGACCCCGAACGGTGAGTAGAGTCAAAATGACCTGGAGCCCGGCACTAATCAAAACAGCTTTTACCCCGAGAGATGGGAATCCCCCACCCAGGAGATGAAAGACGCATCGCTGCCATTTGGGGGCGGCTCACGAAGTTAGTTGTCCCATCCACATGCATCCGTTGTACTCACCATTGCAGTTTGTCTGGGAATTCATCTCGCCCGCATCGAGCTCCGCCTGGCTACTGCTCTCTTTTATCGAACATTCCCTGATGCTCGAGTGTCCACCCAAGAGGGTATGTCCGACAGTGACATGGAGATGGCAGCCGTGTTCCTCATGGCCCCCAAGGGCCATCGCTGCCTCATTGAGGTGTAAATTCTGGATGAGGCTTCATCGAAAGTGAGTCTGATTGACCGCTTAAAAAGGCCAATAGCATCCGAGATATATGAAAGTTCCTAAAGTAGCGGCAAATGGAATTGAAGCTAAGATGCAGACACAGACGTAAAGAGTGTGGTGCGACAAGGTCAGCGTAAACAAAACTTCCTCAGCTCGCATGGCCCAGCGGTAAGGCGCATCACTCGTATGCAATGATGAGATCCCCGGTTCAATCCCGGGTGTGAGCATCTCTCTTGTTTTTGCTTTTGAGACATTCTGTCCAGACTCAATATCCGCCCCCAAACGCCAAGAGTCTAGTGCAGAGACCGACCTTCAGCAAATTGGCACCTCGCTCAAACAGGTGATCAATTCGCAGATCGAGGGTCGTCCGTGAATTTTGGCCCCAGTGGAGAGAGCTAGGAGCATGATGCCACTGACCTCGGTGGCACTTCCAACTGTAACTTGTGTCATTCTCCGTCCTGAGCCCAATCACCCGATTCACGGTGTCCTGCTTGAACCTCAATCTGAATCAGACAATGCACGACAGGCCCACTACAGACTATGAGCAATGGCTCATGGAACAGGACGCCGGTTATGAGCTGCCTCCAGAGCCAGACTACGGCCCGACCCTAAAGAAACCCGCCGTGAAACCGAGTATCCCCAAAAGCCAAGGAGTCGCTGAACACGATAGTCAAAGCTCATCGCATATGAGTGATGGGTCTGTCGGCCCCTCGAGCAATCATGGATCGATTGAGTTGATCCAGAGTGTGAAGACACATGGAGATCAGTCAATGGAACTGAAAATCGTTCTTGTGGCATCGGTGATGCTCGTTCTTGTCGGGATCATCCGCTGCATGAAACGGAGAAAGCGACGGGGAATTTTGATGGACCCAGACACAATACTACCGAGATCAGATACTTCCAAAATGGAGTACTTGTCCGAGCAATCAGGGAAAGCTGGAGATGACGGCCGAAGTATTTCAAGTTTACTCCGTCCAAGTGCAGAGTTAGTTTATGGTGGCTTGACTTAGTCGGACGCTAGTACCTAGCGTTTCCCCATTTAAATGAGGGCGGATGTTAGATTGTCGTTGGAATGGGGCTGGGGCAGGACCCTGAAGATTATAAGCCCCGATGCCCCCCAGGTCCATCCTTCAAAGTTAATCGCGTTGTTTGCTATTGGGCACATTATATGCAAAATGTCCGACATGTTAAGTAGTCCTTATGGCCTTTCGGTCCGTCGGAATGGATCCTGTCTGAACACCGAAACGGATTGTGGAGCAACCTGGTCGTCTTTCCATGCATGTTGCCCAAGTGGCACCAAATGCCCCAAAGGCCAGGGCAATGTGAAGTGTTGCCCTTCAGACGCCGATTGCACCGAGTTGGTCGACAACACGCAATGTGCGAACAGCACCGCAAATGTGTATAAAGCCAAAGGGTACTTTTGCTGCGCCAAGGAGATGTCGGCCTTCATGCAGAAGGAAACCACCTTTGTCGGCTGCACCGATGACATATCAGACTTGGACGATACAGTCTCTCTTTTGGCCATTCGATACCACGGTATGTATCAAATCGAAAGCCTTTGGAACGTACTAGTAAGTACTCACATGTCGACAGCCTCTACATCAACATCATCGACGGCTATATCAACATCAGCATTGATATCCACGACATCATCCAGTCAAGCCCAAACCACTACACCGACCAAGAACACGGCGGAACCCACCCCATCTGCTACAGAGCCCGCTAATTCGTCTCCGTCACATACCGGAGCCATTGCAGGCGGCGTAGTGGGAGGCGTGGCCGGGCTAGCTCTACTAGCCGGACTAGTATGGTTTTTCCTCCGCAAGAGATCACGCAAGAATGCGGCAATCTCTTTGGGAACAGACGATTCCCCGTCCCCCAGCGATTATGACTCTGGGATGGCCGGGAACTTTGGGTATTTCCGCACCCCGGGCGGGAGTTCTGAGCCCAAGCCGCCCACTGAGCTTGATAGTCAGCAGAGGACGACACTTCATGAACTACCCCAGGGATATTGATGATGCAACTTTTAGGTCTGGCGATCCTGGCGTATTCGGAATAGGTGGAGTTAGATCAGTACATATGGGACGATATTTGATTAAGAATTCGAGCCACACGTAGGATTCTGAGATGAGGTAGTGTACTGTAGACATCATTGAATCGGAGGCTAGAAGATGGGACACAATGAGGAACCAATTTTATACGATTTTGACTACCTAGGTACTCAAGAGGATACCATGCCCATGGGCTCCAACAAAAGACCAGAAAAAGACGGATAAAAGGGAATACACCGGTGCTCAAGACCAAGACTATTGGTAATCACGCCGTCATGGATACTTAATAGACCAGACCGTCTAGACCTTTCGAGTCCACTTCTTGATATCAGCCAAGGCTACGTTGGAGGCCGGGATCGGGGGTCTAACTTTATTTCGCGAGCCCTGGAGCGTCTCATCCGGTGTGTAAATAGAGAGACATGTGACACATTATGCACAGTTGGCCCTGGAATTGATACTCCGACTCTCTGACGGCAAATTTCTAGAACGAGTGAGCCGAGAAATGTGAGCCAAGGGGTCCCATGTGGATCATTGCCATGTGAAATCTATGAGATCTATGAAATCTAGACAACCTGGGAGTTATTCAAGGTTGGCATGTCCAGCCACACAAGAGATGGCCATAACTATGTATCGAACCAATTCGGTTCCGATTCTCAAAATGTGTCTCCTATTACACCTGGGTCTAAGATTTGAATGTCGACGAGGAAGTGACTTGAGCAAAGTGAAGTCCATAGCCCTGCCCATCTGGGCATCTGGGCAGGTGGACCCAGGGCTGGCACAATTCCAAGGAAATTTCAAAGAACCAAGAGACTCCATTGGCTGTTCCTGGCTGCGATGAACGACTGCAGTATCTGATTGGATCCACTCAAGCCCTTGCCCTGCCAAGACCGTAAGATGTATTATGATTGGCTGCCGACTTCTCTTTGAACCAATGGCGATACATTTCTCCTGATCCATTAAATGGCCAAGTCTGTTCGCAATAATGGTCCTTGCGTTTCACACGATAAACACAGACCTGTACGATGGTCAAATCCCCAATGATGAGAGTCTGCCCCGGAAATTGGTTCCGGATCATTCCGCATGATTGAGTCTGAGTCTGATCTTGGTACATTGAAAAACCCGTTGAAACGATCCAGTTCGCAAACTTTGTTTGGGTTCTCCATAAATGGGGCTAGTCGGTACCGCGCGACCTCGAGTTCGTCCACAGTCCACGAAACTGATTGTCCGAATAAAGGATGCGGAGAACTCTGAGATTCGTGGTTGCGTTACAGCCATCCACCGGAACACAGCGGCCCCTGGCATCCATTGGCAATGGTTCCCTGGGCTGGACACAGCCCTGGAGGGTGAACCACCGGGCCCCGCCCAATGACGAATGACCCGAACACAGTGTATCAATCTAGAATCGGACTGTGGCTTGCACTTCAGTCCCTCAGCCCAATCAGACTGTCCATTCCAAGCGGACCCATGGGTCGGATGTTTTTCGTCCTTTGCGTTCTATTCAGTCCTTGGCGCCCACTGGCTGCAAAGAATCTGTCAAACCCACGGCCTCGACCTTTGTGGAATTGGCCTACGCAGCCTCCCCGCCAACAGCTTGACGTACCTGTGCTTCGTGGTCCACGGATGGGCCCAGGTACCAGGCACCTTGGGTCTGGACGAGGCGAGCGTGGCGGAAGATTCTTTCATGAAGCCTATATATAGGGCTCGTCCTCCCACTCTTCCTGCTCAAACAACCACACTCTTTTTTGGTAACCGGTCACCTTGTCACTCATTAACAAGTCTTTGGAATTTCCTCTAAGACATAACACTCTTTTACATTTGTCTTCCTTGTTGTTCCAACAGTCCTTGCTCTCCCAAGAAAGAAAGAAAAGCCATCATGCAGTTCTCCAAGTCTCTCATGCTGCTCGCAGCCCTCACCACCGGCACTCTGGCCCGTCCCACCGGCATGGAGCGTCGCGGAGCGACCACTACCAGCGCCAGCTCCAACTCAGACTGGACCGCCACTCCCTCCAGCGGCTCGTACGCGACTTCTGGCTTCGGCAGCTCGACCAGCTCGACCGGCACCGGCGTGACTTACGCGGGCAACGTCGGCAACCCGTACGGCAGCAACATCATCGAGGTCTCCGCCTCCGAGGCCAGTCAGTACAAGTACGTGGCCCAGTTCAAGGGCTCCAACACCGACGACTGGACTGTCGCCGTCTTCAACAAGTACGGCAAGGATGGAAAGATGGACGGCTGGTACGGACAGGCCTGCAACACCTTCACCCTCGCCGCCGGTGAGACCAAGTACATCGCCTTTGATGACGACTCCCAGGGTGGCTGGGCTGCCGCCTCTGGCTCAACCATCCCTACCGACTCCTCCGGTGGCTACGCCTCCACTTGGGGTGAGTTCGATTTCGGATCCACCACCAACAACGGCTGGTCTGGCTTCGACGTCTCGGCCATTGCCGCCCAGAACGCGGGCATGAGCATCTCCGGTATGAAGATCTGTGATGCCCTGGGCTCCACTTGCTCTTCCATCACCAAGGATGCTGCCAGCGTCGACAACGCCTACACCGCCGCCGAGACTGATATCGGTGGTATCGGTGCTAACATTGCCTCCGGCCCTGTCCGTCTGGCTGTTACCATCGACTACAGCTCTTAAAATGTTTTCTTTGATTTTTGGCTATGATTTTTGGAGATAGACTTGGGATCATTCTTGATGAAATGATCCCTCACCCAGCTGGAATGGTTTCTGCTTCTATGTCAATATAGAGACTACAGGCTGGTCCTTTTTTCTTTTTGGAATTGCAATATACCACATTCACTTGAAATACTTTCCGGTCTGTCAGTACTGCGTAGAATTTAGATTTTTAACCTCGCGGGCAATCCGTGTTTCAGTTTGCCATGTGGCGTGAACGTGGCGGATACCACATCATTGCATACGCAATACCCACGTAGACCCAACGCCATTTCTAACAGAACCACAAAATGGACGAAAATAGAAGAAGAAAAAGAGACAACAGACCAGTGTGATTATATAACATAAGCAATTTCATTTCATTCCGAGGGTCGTCAAGCTAGGATATCAACAATTTCATCTGCCCTACTTACGCGGGCCAACCAGACCATAAAACTCCTGTGGCTTTACACTGAACGCACCATTGGACTCTAGCTTGTATTTAGGATCCGCCAACTCAAAGCTGGTGTCCTTCAAAATGCTGGCCAAGGTGAAGAACGACCAGCGCCAAGCCCAAAGCTTACCAATACACTCACGCTTGCCGTTACCGAAGCCCTTCTTCGCCGCGGCAGGGAGCTGATCCCACTTCTCGCCGAGCACGCGCTCCGGCTTGAAAGCCTCGGGATCCTCAAAGACGGCTGGGTCCCGGTTGACCTGGCCGAGGACAGCAATCATCGGCTGGTTGTGGGCGATCTGGTACTCGCCGCCTCCGAGGAGGATGGGGCTCTTGTCATTGGAGGGGATGGGCTCGATGTTGAAGCCCGGTGCGGGAGCGGATAGACGAATGGACTCGCGGAGAATGGCCTCAACATAGTGAAGGTCCTTGAGGTGCTCCAAGTCGATCTTGCCGTCGCCGACGACCCGGTCCAGCTCCTCGTGGGCCTTCTCGATCTCCTTGGGGTTCTCCATCAGATAGTACAGCGCATAGGCGATGAGGTTGGGCGCGGTGGCGGCACCAATGAAGCACGAGATGATCTCATCGATAATCTGAGATTCGGTGAGCTTCTCGCCACTCTCGGGGTCGGCGCCGTTGATCATGGCATCCAGAATATCGTTGCGAGCGGTCTCGGGGTTTTCCCTCCTCGTCTTGATCACGTTGGCCGAGAAATCGCGCATGGTCTTGGTATCCTTCTCGAAGCGGCGCTGGTATAGCCAGTTCAACACCTTGGGGCGCGTCGGACGCTTCAAAGCCTCCATCGTCGCGCCCTCCATGGCGTTGATCATTGGGGGCTCGACGCCCTCGAGAACGTGAACTCGCTGGTTGAAGAAGCTCTGCATACACGACGCCAGCAGGAGACGGTCGAGGTCCTTTGTGATCAGCGTACGCTGCTTGGGGCTTTTGCTCCACTTCTTTGTGAGGTCGGGAATGACCTCAGCCATGTCTCCGAAGAGGCTGTCGGTCGCAGATTGGGTGAGATGAGGCATCATAATGCGATGGGCGATGCCCCAGCTCTTCTCGTCATCGTACGCGGTGAACAGACTGTCGTGGACTGCATATCGAATCTCGACCACGGGGCCGGTGACACACTTGCGGAAGCGGGTCTGGTCACAGATCTCTTCGAGCAGGGCGACACTGCCGATGAAAACGAGTTCGTGTCCTAGAACACTGATCTTGCAGATGGGGCCTGCGAGAACTTAGCAGGAATTCGCTGTGCGGTGCCAGAATTTGCCTACCGAACTGCTTGGCTAGCTTGTTTAGAGAGTTCCATGTCTCATTTGGGTTGACGTCAAAGATATTACCCAGGAGCGGGACTCCAGCGGGGCTTGGAATGGGAGTCGACATGTCTTGAGGGTATCACTAGTAGTCAAATGCTGTTAGGGAAGCACGAGAGGGAGAGAAGAAAGAGACGAGCTTCACAAATGGGCGGGGTGGAGCTCCCTGATCTCTTGCAGTTCGACAGATCTCATCGTGTGGCGCTTGGCCTCGATTGGCTTGCCCACCATAGGTTCGAGGCGAGCTGAAGGGATCAACACGATTGCGATGTAATAGCGCAGATTGGCGGGTGCCGATCGCACCTAGTCGGGTAAGGCATCAGACTATCTGGGGCCCCTCTGTAGCCAAGATGGGGACTCGGGAACCACTCACGCACACTACGGGCTGTAGTGCAACCACTGAGGGCAATGGGGTTCAGCACAATTGTCAGCTGGGAAGCTTGTGCAGATTTTTCGGTTTCACTGGGAGCTTCACCGCTGGGAGACTCGTTTCCCTGGCATGGCCTTGACATCATCTCCAATTATCCAGGCTGCTCAGCTGGGCCCTGTGCATTCCGTTGCACAGAATACGAGCACTCTGGTACGGAAAGATAAACACAGACCAGAACAGCTTGATTTACGGAGTACCCGAGTTCAACTGTCTACCAGTACTCCGTACTGTACACAGTACTATAGTTAGTCTACGGCGTAGTGTGAGAACCCTCCATGTCAAATGTATACCTATGTAGGTATACAATTAATTATTTACATTTTGTCTAAACATGTACCCTGATTTCTTTGTATGGAGTCCGCGAAAGACGCTTTCTTTGTCTTGTTGACAGCCCCAGGCGTCCTCGGGACTGATTTCTGTCCTAGAATTCCAACATTGGAAGTAGTGCACGCAGTACGGAGTACAGAGTACTCTACAGAGTACAGTAGAACTGGTGATCGTACAGTACACCCTTCAGCAAGAAACTGCTGCCTCAGGGATCTGCGTTATCGCTTATCGCTTATCGCGTCGCGTCGCAACATCGCGCACTCGCTTCTTCGCGAACCTCACCATGGCATACGATGACCGGAATCGCGCCTTTCTGCAGGCCTTCATGGGCCGCTCCACCCTGACATTTCAAGATGCCCAGCCTGTGTTGGCGGCCATCCTGTCAGTTGGTAAGTCCGGTGGAACTTGGGCGAGACACCGCTGACGGGTTTCATCAGGAGGGGAAAGAATCGATCCCAAAGATGTCGGGGAAGGCCAATTCCAATCCTACGTAGATGCGGCCAATCAAGCCATCTCACCGTTTGACCTCGAAATCCGAAGCTCCTTGCCCCAGGATCCGCAGTCCACCACAGAAGACCCTCCGCAGCGGGTGTGGGCTCTCGTCAATAACACGAGCGATCCCTTGACCCAGCTGGCCACAACGTACAGCGCGGACGAAATTGGATTCCTCAAACGCCTCCTGGACTACATGTTTCACACGAATAACACTGTTCGAACTGAAGGAATGTGCGCCGCACAACTGCAGGCCGTCGGACTGCATAAAGCACCCACCGCACGCCCCGTGACCGACGACGCGCCGCAAACGCAGGGCTCAGCGTCACATAGCTTGACGATGACACAAGCTGAAAGGATGATCCTGAACCTGATCGAGGAAGGGTGGTTCCAAAAGAGTCGCAAGGGGTATCTCACCCTTACGCCCCGAGCCCTGATGGAGCTGCGGGGG
This sequence comes from Penicillium olsonii, assembly GCA_911174995.1. NCBI lineage: Eukaryota > Fungi > Ascomycota > Eurotiomycetes > Eurotiales > Aspergillaceae > Penicillium > Penicillium olsonii. The sequence continues at coordinate 168,660 of CAJVNO010000077.1, forward strand.
TGGCTAGTGATCGAGTATAATGACGAAGGATCTCCTAAGATCAAGTTCTGTGCCGCATGCAAAGACATGGTCACCGTGGTAGGTAATCGTGCCTTGAAGCCGAATTCCCAGCTGACAAACGTTAGGGCCAACGGTGCGCGGACGTTCACTGTGGTGGCCGACTACATGACCATTGCATGCAAAACTTCTTCCGCATGCAGCAAGCAGAAGAATGCCCCGTATGTAAGGCGGAGTGGCCGGGGGACCACTTTGTAGGCGAGAGGGCTCTCGGTGCAAGCTCGAGACCGAGCGGCGTGGTTCGCAGACAGACACCTGTCTCGGCTCGCCCCTCAGTTGAACCTTCGACGCGGTCAACTCCCAGTCGAGTGGCCCTGGAAGCAAACCTGGACTCAGATAGCGAATAAACGATACCTAGGCAGAGAGACCTGAGGTCACCAATCTGGATTTATTCGAGGGTTCCCTCTTTCTTTCCTCCTCATATTTCCCCTTCACCCATTCTCCCTGGCCCTGCCCACTTTTTCTTCGCTCTCAGTTCGATTCTCAGACCCCGTGAACTATAACCAGACTTGAAAATCATTCTCAAGTTACTGATCAGTCTATCCTTCCATTTATACATCCCATTTTCAACACTTACTACGAAACCCCCGAGCTGTGAGTCCTTGATTTCCATGTTACTAGTGAATCATATTCTGGCTGTATTTTGAGATACTGATGAGATGATAGCAAACCTAAAGACTCTATCCTCAAACCATATACCTTGGAAGTCCATCACTGATTTCTCATAATCTCATCCTTCCTCGCTGGGGTTTCGGCCTATCTTGTCTTCTGATTTCCTTCAGACTTCTCAACTGTGAGTCCTTGATTTCCTACAGATTACTTCTGAATCACACCCTGGCTGTATTTTGAGATACCAATGAAGTAATAGGAAAATGAGTCTTGGTCCCGGCCCAGACCTATCAAGATTTCATCGAAACGAAATATGCCAGTATTGAACGGGCTACCGGCTACTCGCTAGCGATCAGAGAGACAGAGAAGATATTCCATTCTCAGAAAGTAAGACGGAGGAGAGAGCTATCCTATCCCAAGCCTTGGGATGGCGCATAACCTTCACAACAGCCAGCACCATCTGGAGATTCACGACACGCGAACTTGTCCCGTCAAATATTGCAAATTCGGATGGACAACGCGTCAACCCGTTAAACTGCAATGGAGTATACAGCAGAATTTCAGAGGGGTGGGAGACGACCAGTGACATAGGGATGGGCGAGAATGGACTCGGAGTCTGTGAATTCGATTCCTAACAATGAAACACGGTTTGGCGAAATCTCTATGACCAGGAGAATTTACATCCAACTTCGCCGCGTATCTGCGAGTTGTGAATTTGCTCTTCGTGACCTAGGAATTAGTTTGAATGAATCTGACAAAATGATTCCCCACGTCCGTTACCCGGTGGAGATGTAGTTAACGTATTCGGTAAGCGAGCTGCGCATGTAAGCGAGCTGCGCACCTACCCCCATCTATTAGATTCAAATGCATATTTCTCAACCAAAACGCCATTAAATCAATTCAACTAACTAATTTCTCTATCTGGGCATGTCTCTCTTCTATACCCTGGGCACCTACATATTCCACATCCTCGCTAGCCCCGTATAGATGGCTGTAAACCCTCTGAAACCCGCTCACGATAGCTATTCATACGGGCTACTTAGACCTCGAATGGCTCTGTACGTAGCTCACGAACCTCCTGGACCGAAAGATCCCCTTCATGTGCTATTTATCTAGTCGACCGAGTCCGCTTTTGCTTCTGTTTTTCGTTGGCTGCCCGTAATTCGCTATTTTCTTTCGCTAAAATTGTAGTGCCGTATAGCGCAAGTTGACAGCCTTTAACAAGTTGATTTATCGCGCGATTAGATGGGCTTAATGGACTTCGTGAGCCTGTACGAAGTAAAGCTTTGATTGACGAAGCCTGTTAACGGAGTTGTTTCTCGGTATAAAGGGTTTTTGGTGTAAAATTCCGGCTTGATTCACTACCCCTACTTATAAGGGGTATCGGAGTTCGAAGGCAAATATTGAGTTTTGAGAGTACCCGATTAGGGGAAAAAATGTTAAACCAGCAGCTGCGAAACTATTTTTAATAATCTCTGATTTGAAAGCTTTAATTCGGGTGAGAGGGTATGCTTTAAGGAAATTAAGTTTGTCGATATGGTTGATCCCGAGACGCATTTTTATTTCAACCATCCGACCGTATGAACGTTTTAACACTGCAAAACAACCGATATCGAGTGGTTATAAAAGATAAGATAAATGCGTAGGTATACAGATTGGAATAATACTGTTTTGTTCACAGATTTAATCGAATTTCGGTGTCAAATGGCTTCCGTGACCGTCGAGGATCAAAAGTCGATACCGGCCTTTTACTTGCGAAGAAGTTGATGGAATAAAAAGTTTTTCGAGCCATCGAAGACCGATCTCATCAGATATCCAGCCATTTGGACTAACTTCGAATTTCTAATTATCCGGAAGGTTATCGAACTATGATTCGACAAAAACCTTCCCTTTAAAAATCACACATGGAGGGAGTGCCCAACCTGCAGCATTTATACATTCAATAGCAGTCACCTACTCGCGATTCCTAGATTGTAAAAGTGATCGCCAACCGTAGTATTCACTTCTTATAATAACCTTTGCTGTTGCGGTTAATCCCATCGCAAAACCGGTCTCATCGAAGTTGTAAATGTCGTCTGAGTCGATCCCGTTCTCAAGGATAGTTTTTTGAACAAGTGTAAACCATTCACCGATGATTTTTGGGTCTTCGCACTTTGCCCGTTCGTAATTATAACGTCTTGAGAATCGATTTGAGAGTTCAGGATGCCTTTTCACATAATTATAAACCCATTTCTCCCCGACTGTTTGAACCGGTATCGTTCCGCGTGCCGCAAGCAGAATATTCGCAGTTTTTCGTACGGTAGTAGGTCGGGGTGCTGCTCCGCAATCATCAAGTGAAAGAATCCATTTTCGAAGAGATTCTTCTTCGATCTCGGTTAATTTATGTGAATTTGCGCGTAAAGTCGCGCGGTTTTGAACGCCGTGTAGGCGGGTACGAAGCGTCGATTCAGGCACATTAAAGCGGCGTGCTGCTTCACGAATAGCCTTGATTTCGTGGTTCTTTATAGCCTGTATAGCTAATAAGATCCTACCCTCTTGCTCTATTGAATTTCTAGAGCTTCGGGCGCGAATTGGTGGCATGGTGGGTGGTTGAATTAATTAAGCCGGATTCATGGACGCGTTTTGGGTGGGGTGCGCAGCTGGCTTACATGCGCAGCTCGCTTACCGAATACGTTACTTTGGGAACTGACACCTTAGAGTCCAGGCATCAACACCCCGACATCCCAACTTCACGACCTTCCCAGTAGAGTGTACACCTTTTACCCTTTCATACCCTTCGGTGAGCAAGATGACGGACTTTTATCGGGCTATTACCTCACTCGAACGGTCGGACAGGCCGGAGACGTTCATTTCCCCACCAAACCTCGCGCCAAACCTTCTATGTCGATGTCGATGACGATCTGGGGCCCCAACCCGGGCAGGTTCTACCCGCAAAGGATGCCGGGAAACCTTCGGGTTGACCAATGCAAGTGTCTGCTGCCTGAAAGCCCCCCCGCATTGACATTGTCATCGTCACTGGCTTTACTTTCTGTCACTTGGTCACTCGTATGACCCCGTGGTCCTTGCAGCTGCCGATTCCCCGATTCCCCACATTTGGCTCGGAGTAATTTCACAATCTCTATGTGCCTGAATCGGCATTTTGAACTGAAACGTTATTAAATCTGGGTCTTCCCTTCACTACCTGCGAGATATTGACATCGTTCTGATCCGCCGCGCACGAAGCAAAGCGGTGTGTACGACGGCCCTGCAACATGCAACTCCCAGTGAGTCTTCTGTCGCTCGATGTCAAATAGGGCTGCAGCTAATATCCCAAGTTATTCACATGCGCGGTCTTGCCGCTGCTTGTGCAACTGGGCTCAGCTACCGCCGCCCCCAGTAACCGAATCATCAAAAACATCAAGAGACATATGGGACCTGGCTTCTCACTCAATTCCAGTCGAGCTGTGTACCAAACAGGGTTTGACGGTGTGACTTGGGATGAGGATAACTGGCTGCTCAGCACGACCCATCTGGAGCAAGGTCGCTATGAATCTCGGGGGTCCGTGGCCAATGGATACCTGGGTATCAATGTGGCCAGCGCTGGACCTTTCTTTGAGGTCGATAGCCCTGAGGACACTAATGGCTGGCCATTGTTCTCTACCCGTCAGTCATTTGCTACTGTCAGTGGCTTCTTTGACTCACAGCCCACCACCAATGGAAGCAACTTCCCCTGGCTATCGCAGTACGGAGACGATAGCGTGATTAGCGGTGTCCCTCACTGGGCGGGACTGGTCTTGGATCTTGGTGATGACACTTATCTGGATGCAAAAGTCGACCAAAAAACCATTTCCAATTTCCGAACAACATACGACTTCCAGGCAGGTGTCTTGGTCTGGTCGTACAAATGGACACCCAAGGGCGATAAGGGGTCATATCAGATCACCTACCGCCTGTTTGCCCACAAGCTGTACGTCAATCAGGCAATTGTTGATTTGGAAATCGTCCCAACCAAAGAAGCCGAGGCGACAATCGTGAATGTTATCGACGGAGCTTCTGCGGTCCGAACCGACTTCGTCGAGACTGGACACGATAACGGGGCTATCTTCTCAGCAGTCCGACCGAACGGAATTGCTAACGTGACGGCCTATATCTACGCAAACCTCACGACCTCGTCAAACGTGGACCTCTCTTCTCGCAAGATTGTCCACAACAAGCCATATATCCATGCTAACGAATCATCCATTGCGCAAGCTGTAGATGTCAAGTTCAAACCCGGGCAAGTCGTCCGCGTCACCAAATTCGTCGGAGGTGCTTCAACGGATGCTTTCGAGAATCCCAAGGCGACCGCTAAGAATGCTGCTTCCACGGCCATGAAAAATGGTTTCGCCAAGTCTCTTCGATCTCACATCATGGAGTGGGCAAGCATTATGCCCCATAGCTCTGTCGACCACTTTGCATTCCCCAATGGAACCCTCCCAAATGACACCAACATCATTGACTATGCTGTCATCTCTGTGGCGAACACTTATTATCTGCTGCAGAATACAGTGGGCAAGAACGCCATCAATGAGACCAACAGCGCCCCAGTCAACGTTGACAGCATCTCAGTAGGCGGCTTGACCTCCGATTCATACGGTGGTCAGGTCTTCTGGGACGCGGATGTATGGATGCAGCCTGGTCTTGTTACTTCTCACCCCGAGGCTTCCCAACGTTTTACCAACTTCCGCGTGGAGAAGTATGCTCAAGCGAAGGAGAATATGAAAACTTCCTTCACAGGCTCGCAGAACCAGACCCGTTTCAGTGACACCGCTGCCATCTTCCCTTGGACCAGTGGTCGTTTCGGCAACTGCACAGCAACTGGCGCTTGTTGGGATTATGAATATCATCTGAACGGTGATATTGGTATCTCTCTGGTCAATCAATGGGTTGCTAGTGGAAACACCCGGGTTTTTAAGGAGGAGCACTTCCCAATCTACGACTCCGCCGCCACTCTCTACGCTGATCTGCTGGTTCGGAATGGTTCTTACTGGACAATGAAGAATATGACCGACCCTGTGAGTTTTATCGGAACATCTTTATTCTCCAATCTATTGACATTAACACAACCAGGACGAATATGCAAACCACGTCGATGCGGGCGGTTTCACAATGCCATTGGTTGCAGAAACCCTTCGAAATGCTAACGCCTTCCGACAAGAGTTCGGGCTCGAAGAGAATTCGACGTGGGATGACATGGCCGACAATGTATTGGTTCTTCGCGAAAACGATGTGACTCTCGAGTACACTACCATGAATGGAAGTGCCGTGGTCAAGCAAGCGGACGTCGTGATGGTGACATTCCCTCTTGGCTACACCTCCAATTATACCACACAGAATTCCCTAGATGATCTGGATTACTATGCTGCCAAGCAATCAGCAGATGGTCCTGCCATGACCTGGGCCATCTTCTCTGTTGTCGCTAACGAAATGTCTCCTTCTGGCTGCTCGGCATACACATATGGCCAATACTCCTTTGCACCATATACACGTGCACCTTTCTTCCAAATGTCAGAGCAGATGGTGGACAACACAACCATCAATGGAGGCACCCACCCGGCTTATCCATTCCTCACTGGCCACGGTGGTGCCAACCAAGTTGCCATCTACGGTTATCTTGGACTGCGACTGCGGCCGGATAATATCCTTCATGTCGATCCCAACCTGCCCCCTCAAATCCCATACTTGAAGTATCGCACCTTCTATTGGCGAGGATGGCCCATCTCGGCATGGTCTAACTATACCCACACGACCATCAGCCGTGCCACTGGCACCCCAGCTCTGGATACAGCCGACCAAAAATTCGCCAATAAGACAATCACGATCCATTCCGGTCCCGAGAGCGATGCTGTCACATTCAACCTGCCACTGAAGGGATCGGTCGTTATTCCGAACCGCCAGAGCGGTACTCAGAACACCGTCGCCGGAAATCTCGTCCAATGCCACCCGGTCACCTCTACTGATGCATTCGAGCCCGGTCAATTCCCGATTTCCGCAGTGGACGGCGCGACTTCCACCAAATGGCAGCCAGAATTAGCCTCGGATTTGAGCTCCGTGACGGTATCCTTTGAGGAAGAGGCCGGCTCCCTGGTCTCAGGCTTTTATTTCGACTGGGCTCAATCGCCTCCTGTCAATGCTACCGTCATCTTCCACAACAAAACTCTCCAGGACCCAGCGAAGGCTCTTTCTTCAGAGAGCTCCGATTACAAGATCGTCCATTCTCTGATTAACATCACTCAATCAGACCCGTATGATGCCGAGACCACCAATCTTGATATCATTTCCATCCCCACTGGCAACACCACCAATGTCACACTGTCCTCTCCAGTGCCTGCAGCTCGGTATGCATCACTACTGATCGTCGGTAATCAGGCCCTTGATTCTGCCGATGTCGAGGCTAAGAATGGGACTGGAGCGACTGTTGCTGAGTGGTCTATCCTTGGCAAAGAGAAGGGCAATTCCACATCCACCAAGAGAAAGATGGGTATTCGTGCCGCTTCTGGCACAAGCTCTTTTGCCCAACGCCGGCACCTCCTCAACCCTCTACTTTAGAGCTCGGTGATGTTGAGCCCACAATCAGGTATTTGAAGCCTACCTGCACCGCATTCGTTTTGTACATATAGAGCCTAGCCAGACTTCTTTTGCTTTTTTTTGCTACTTATTGGGTTGCTCCTCAATTCGCATACATTCAGACAAAACAAACGCACCTACGCATTTTCAAAGTTCAAAGATCTCAGCAGGTCTATCCGTAGAATCCTTTGCTTTGCCTCTAGTCTTTTTACCTTCCAAGCATTCTTTCGATGGTCTTTGGATACCAACTTAGTAGGCGTATTGATGGACCTTTAATGCTCAAGCGGTACTCTTTGAAGTTCAAGGCGCTAATTAGATCTCTCTGGGCCTAAGGTCTTTCAACACTTCATCGCTCCATGTACAAGCATCATAATGGGTGTCATTAATATACTATGTGCAGACTTGAATCATGAATATCTTAGTCTTGGGCAAAGCGATCCAAGAACTTGAAGGTGCGCAGACCTTCTTTCACGCCCTTGACCAACGAGTCTCCCACAGAGTCAGCAACGTAGACGCCGTCACGCTCGGAGGAGATCTGCCCGTTGCGCAGAGCCACCTTGCCATTGCCAATGGCAGCAACTGGCTTTCCAAACCGGAAAGCATCAAGCAGGATATCCAGGGGCCTTCCGGCAGGGAATAGAGATGCCGCCCCCTTGCTAGGCTTTCCAGTAAAGCTCCTCCCGCTGAACAGTCCCTCTGCACCGTTAGCGACGACGACAGCATCGAATTGCACAGCATCGGAGCCAGAGTAGGTTTGGTTGACGTTGTCATCCAGTCGCTCCGCAACAACGACGACGTCAACACCGGCAGACTTAAGGGCGCTCTGCAACTTGGCGCCCTCGGCAATCGAACTCTTGTTCGACACGGAGGCCAGCAATCCAACCTTCAGACCTTCCAATGTCTTCAACTTCTCTCCGAACGCACCAATGTGCGCAGTGGTGTTGTCATGGTAGAAGGAGTCATCTGGGCTGGGCGCCGAGATGCCAATTGCTTCCGCAACACGGGTAGCAAGATCGTTGCTAATGCGGTTGAGCTGAATGATGACATTGTTTTGAACGATGGAGGACTTGAGATTTGAGGTCTCGAAGCGCATGGCATCAACGACGAATTGCTTTTCGGCAGCGACGAGCGAGTTCCAGAAGAGACGGGGCTGAGACCAGACGTCTTCGAAAGTCGAGCTGACTGTTCGCTGCAGTTTGCCACTTGCGGATCTGTCCGAGGTGAAGAAGCCCTTGCCGGTGGTTTGGTTGGCTTGCTTGGGAGAACCGGCATTTTGAGTGTTGGGGGAGTAGGCGTCCTTGTTGAGGGGGATGAACATCTGGCCTGCGCCGTCGCGGTTGTTGTTGTGAATGGGGACGCGGGGACGGTTGATGGGCAATTGCTCGAAGTTTGGACCACCGTGTCGGTTCAGCTGTGTGTCCAAGTAGGAGAAGAGACGACCTTGGAGGAGAGGGTCCTCGGTGAAATCGATACCGCGAACAATGTGGCCCGGTTGGAACTGGAAAGATTTAGTCTTGGGATCCAAAACGCGACAAGATTGGTACACACCATGGCTTGTTCGGTTTCGGCAAAGTAGTTCAATGGGTTTCTGTTCAGCTGCATCTTGCCCAGCTTCGTGACGGGCACAAGCTCCTCGGGAACGATCTTGGTAGGATCGAAAAGATCGAACCCAAAGCGAAGCTGGTCCTCTTCTTCCATGATTTGGACACCGAGCTGTAAGATGGTTAGCGGTGGAATTTACACCAAAGAATATAGACCACTCACCTCCCATTCCGGGTAACGCTCAGCCTCAATTGATTCGAAAAGATCCTGGCGCAAGAAATCCGGGTTCTTGCCAGCAGCTTGCTGGGCTTCTTCCCACACCAAGCTAGCCTTACCCTGCATACCCTTCCAGTGGAACTTGACCAGCTTAGTCTTACCGTCGTCAGTGACCAGACGGAAGGTGTGCACACCGAAACCATCAACATGGCGGAAAGAACGAGGAATTCCGTGACCCGCCATTGCCCAGAGCAAAGTGTGCAACGAGCTAGGCTGTTGGCTGAAGAAGTCCCAAGCCGAGTCGTGCGCAGTAGCAGCTTGGGGGATCTCGCTGTCGCCACGGGGCTTGACAGCGTGAATGAGATCAGGGAAAAGGATAGCATCCTGAATGAAGAACACAGGAATGTTGTTTCCAACAATATCTATGCACAGATTAGCACGATACTTCAATAGAGGGGATGAGACCTTACCGAAGTTTCCTTCGTCAGTATAAAATCGAGTCGCAAAGCCGTGAACATCACGAGCTGTGTCGGCACTTCCTCGACTTCCAGCGACAGTAGAGAATCGTGTGAACATGGGCGTTTGCTTGCCCTTGGCCGACAGGAACGAGGCAGCGGTTATGTTCGACCAGTCGCCATATGAAGTGAAGGTACCGTGGGCTCCGGCGCCTCGGGCATGAACGGCACGTTCTGGGACCTAGGAACACACGTATGAGTTTCGGCATTTTTGATTGACCCAGGGAGACACTTACACGCTCATGATCGAAGCGCTGAATCTTTTGACGGAAGATGAAATCCTCAAGGAGGGTGGCACCACGCTCGCCGGCACTAAGGCTGTTTTGATCCTCAATGGGACCACCGACATCAGAGGTCAAATAGACGTCTTGGTCCTTGAGGTAGAAGGCCGACAAGAATTCCTCGGTGTCGGCAGCAGCATCACCGTCTGCTCGGCGCTCAATGCGGCTATCAACTTCACCGGTCATGTAAGGGCACGCGGCGTTGGCAACGCCAACCAGGCCGGTAACAAGAGCTAAAAGCTGCATGGCGAAGCGGGGGGAAAAAGGAATAATCCAATTGACTTGCGACAGGTTCGAAAGGTGGCCATGATTTATACGTGAACTGGCTGTCCCCCGTCCCCATTGGGACTTTGGGCCAAAGCCAATGAGAAGCTCACATTGGGAGCAGTGCAACCTACCACATGGGCATATTATTGATCAAGTCGGGCTGGCCTCCCCCAGTGATTATTTCAGCATGTTGGCCCAGGCCAAGGTGTGACGAGATGAATTATCCAGTGGGGATCGCCCAGAGCAGTGGAGACCATTATCACCATGCTCGCTCCCGCAGGACCGTTAGTCTGCGGCCGAATAGAAATGCACTGGGGCTATTGGCTGTCGACGAACCCAATGGCATGACGCTAGGGCGGAAAATGGTAAGAGATTGGCGTTGCACCTGCGAATTCGCGACTCGAACTTGGCGACTTTGTTATTGTGTCCATCACTCCCAAAATCGAGGGATGTGGGTTTCTTGGCGTCATTAAGCGCAGACGGCCGAGTCCATGACGCTTGGTAATGGGTTATCCACCCCCCCAGGGGTTTTGTCATCGCGATGGTCTAGGGTGCCAGTACTTTGGTCTCTGTCGTACTCAGCGCAGCGATCTTGCGGCCTTCAAGTTCACCGAGACGTAAGGGATGCCCTGTCACAGTCGACTCGTTTGAAACGCCCGATGCTGGTGTTTCACCTTGATCCGGGTCATCTACCCCCGACCGATGACGGTATACGGGGTAGAATGTGAACGACAGGGATGATTCCGGACTGCGGCATCCGGTCATACCAAATATAGCGACTGCATTGCGCCGTTGGTGATAGCCAAGAGGTGTATAATTAGACGTGGGAGTTGAGGCGGGAGATGCTTGGCGGGAAGCCTTACTAGGTACAGTACACCGTACCTTGCACCCATTCACCTCACTCTGGGCTATTTATAATGTGATAGATGTGATTGCCTATGCTCTCTACTCTAATTCCGCATCATCGAGGCAATCTCACCCTTGACCGCAGGATCACTGCGGTCCACGAACCCGTGTTTCGCGTACAGCGGGGCACCAGCCTTGCTGGCATCGATATATGCCCCAGCACCCTCCCGATCCGCAACCTCACATCCCCACCGGATCAGCATGGAGCCTGCCCCGCGACGGCGGTAGTCCGGGTGTGTGGCGAGCATGTCCAGATCTACCCGGTTAGTACGGGACCCCGACGCCAGAGCTAGACACATACAGAAGTTCTTCCGGTCTCCATAGAGCCGTTGCCGGTTCTCCTCCATAACCCCGAAGAAAGCGTCGCAATCAGAGCCGGGCTGCTCAGCATGCCAAGGCGCAAAGCGAGGCCCGCGCTCGCTGGCCGTGCTGAGATCCCATTTCGCGTAGGAGACTATTCGTGGACGACCTGCCACCTCAGCGCTAGGGTCGACGACTTTGAGATATTTTTGGTATGGCTTGGTGAGCATGTCGGTGCGATTGGTGTCGCTGAACCACTGACGCACCCCGGGGGTGTCGGGCATCATGTGGCTCATTACGGGGTCATTGAAGACGGTAAACCAGAGGTCGACAATGGCCGGGAGGTCTTCAGTGGTGGCGGGTTCGAGTCGTAAAGCCATGATATCGTAATCTCTTGGGGTGTGGAGGACAACAGACAATACGGAGTAGTGGGGGAAGAGTACGGAGCACGATCGCCGAGCGGTCAGCGAGACGCATGGAAATCCATCGATGAGGGTGGAACCTGTCAGTTCCTATATATGTACAGTTCTATAGATCGTCGACTCTACTGAGTAGGGAAAGTAACCCAGCTCCAGGTCTTGCCCCCCCGAATCAATTGCGAGTCCACTCCGTTGCTGCCGCTGGCGATGTACAACGCCTTAGTGAAGGCCACTTCCGTGTAGTAAGTGAAAGACACGCCAGCAGGCACAAAGGCAACGTCGCCCGTGTACAGGGTAGCCACGGGGTAATCGCCAATCTGGATCTTGAGCACACCCTCGATCACCTCGAAGGCCGTCGCGCCCTTCAGGGTGTACGAGGGGGCATTGTTTTTGGTCTGGTGGTTGAGGGAGATGGTCGACAGGGTGTAGTTGGTATCCTGAGCCTGCTTGGCAGTCACGAAAGGCTGCACAACCTGGTAGCCAAACTTGGAGTTCAGGTACTTGGGGCCATATCCGTTAGCGACGAAGTACGGCTGGCCGGGGGTGCCGAGCGCGTTGTCGCCGGTGTGCCACTCCGAGTTGTCGACAGGGGCGGTGCCGTTGACCAGATCGCGGCGGGGCTCGAAGCCGAGCTTAGCATACACGTCGAACTTCTGCAGAGAAGAGATGACGCTCGAGTCGGGGGACGAGGAGCTGTTGGAGTGGGCGGGAACATAGGGGGTGCCGGTGTCAGAGGTATAGTTGGTTCCCAGGGCGTAGAAAAGGTCCCTGAAACACGTCAGAGATTCATCCGAATGCGACGACTTTGGACTCCATGACAACTTACTCAAATCCACCGGGGACGATCACCCCGACCATCTCGGTGTCGGGATCCAGAATCTGGAAGGTGTGGGTGGTGTTTCGGGGCACCGATCCATAGTCACCGGCTGTCAAGAGACGCGCCTGCTGTTCGGCGGCATCCTTCTGAGCCCAGAGCTGGAAGCGTCCCTTGAAGTTGAAGAAGTTCTCATAGTGCTTCTGGTGCACATGGGGCAGCACACCTAGCGAGGAGCTAGATGGCGCATTGGTGCTCATCAAGGTGAACGCATTGTCGGAGGACGGGCCCGTGACCGTGAAGCGATACACCTGATCACCCACCGCGACGGCATGGGAGTTAGCGTAATGCGGAATCACATAGGGGCGCGGCGCGGAGGGCGCGTTCTCGAGATAGAGATCTTCGAGGGTCGCGGACTGGGCCAGACCCAGCGAGGCCAGCAGAAACAGAGCGGAAGTCAACATTTTGACGATCTCAGAACGGGTGTCTCAGGTGCTATATACCAGACGATCACTCGGAATTTCCGTGGAGCGCAGTGATGCCAGTCGCATCCTTCAAGAGCCGAAATGAACGTGGATCCTCTCCACTTGGCTTTGAACAAGGCATTGACTATGACGGCGTCGGCAAACCCGGATCGACATGGTCTTCAGAGCCGTTTCGCGATTGCGCACGCCGGTCCACCGATGATCATTCCCCTTGCAGTTCGGCAATTCCCATGGGACTCCGTACGGAGAACGGAGAAATGCAAGGGCACAATATCGCCAGGATCAAAGGCCCGGGAATAAGACCTAAACCGGTCAAGTCTGCGACTAGGTGAGAGAGCTAAGGAAGAGTGGTGATTTCATCGGGGAAAAGATCCCCACTGTAATTTGCGCCGAAACCGTTTCGGCTGCAATTAGTGCTGTCCTATGGGCTATTTACGTGCGTAATTCTTTATTCCTTCAACACCTCCTCGGCCGTCCGAATGACAATGTCGAATGCATTGCGAATATACTTCTCTTGCGCCAGGGGGTTAGCGCTGACGACCCGAATCACATAAATGCCATCGATCACCGTCGAGGTGATGAAGATCTCGCCCCGGGAATTAATGAGCTCATAGACCTTCTTGGTCACACTGTCTGCCACCGCATCGGCAGACACGCGGTCAGTAGACTCGCCCGCCGAGGCCGGGTTCTTCACGCGGAAGACAGTCAAGGCAAAACCCGGCCTCGTAACAATCTCCAGCAGATCGGATCGACTGCGTACTAGATCGGCGAAGAGATCACCGAACCCGATGGTCCTGCGGATATGCGCCTTCATTCCGTTGAGCCCGTAACTGCGCATCACGAACCAGATCTTCAGCGCGCGGAATCGGCGACCAAGAGAAATGGACCAGTTGCGATAATCAATCACTGTACCCATATCCGAGTAGGGGTTTCGTAGGTACACTGGCGTAATGTCCAACGCGTTGGTGAGATCTAGGCGATTCCGAACATAGAGGACACTGCGATGGTTAGCGATATATACCTCGCGCACACGTCAATCAACTCACCTAGCATCAAAGTTCACCAAAAGCCATTTGTGCATATTCATGTTGAAACTATCAACGCCGTCGGCAAAGTCCTTGGCAATATACTGCCATTCGTCCGCGACAAGCGACGCTCCTGCATAAGCTGCGTCAACGTGGACCCAAATGCGTTGCCATGCAGGCTTCTCCTGCAGAACGGCTTTAATCTCCGCGAACCGATCTACACTGCAGCAATTCGTGGTTCCAAAGGTCATTGTCAGCTGATACGGGGTCAAGCCGTCGCGATCGCATTTCTCCAGAACCTCCCGTAATTGTGGACCCGTCATTTCCATGTTATCTTCGAGCCGGGCCTTGACGCTACGGAATCGGGTACCGGCCACCAAAGCGCCCTTGGCAGCGCTGCTGTGCGTCTGATCACTCGCAATAGCCACTAGCTTGCTCTGGACATCGAACTTGCGATCTTCATATTCGGGAGATGCTTCCTCCAGGCCTTCGGCGAGCAGAATCTCGCGCACACGTCTTTCGCGCGCAGCAACGATGATCGTCGCAATCGCGTCACTGGCGCTGTTCTGAATCACGCCGCCACCGTGGGTCTCCGAGGTGCTGAGGAAGCACTCAGGCAGAGCAAGGGCCTTAGCAACCCAGTCCATCACAATTGTTTCCATCTCTGTGCATGCGGGCGAGCAGAGCCAGTTGAAAGCCGGGGCTGTGAATGTCGCGGAGTACATTTCGCCGAGGAGACTGGGGTACGTGACGCTGGCGGGGTAGTAGGCCATGAAGTTCGGTGATTGCCAGTGGGTGAGACCGGGTTTGATCTTTGTGTCGACATCCTCTTGGATTGTGGCCCAGTCCTCGGGTTCGTTGGGTGGGCTTTCTGGGATTAATGGGCGAAGATAGCCTGGCTGGACATCGGGGATCACCCTGCGCTCTGGGACACTGTCGAAGTATTTGATGACTGTAAACGATTAGTTACTGGACTGAAATGGATCGGAGAGACTGACTATCGTCAATGGCCGAGTACGCGGCTGTCTTGAACTGGTCGTGATCCATGATGCGGGGAGCGGGGTGGTCAAATAAAATGCCAACACACCAACAGCTTGGATTTGAGGTTGAGAGAGGTCAGAAGTGGGAATGCCTAAACGCAGTAGATCTAGGGTCTCTCTTATACCAGTCAGAATAAGCCAAACAATCGCAATGATGCCAGAGAAGAGAAATCTGTTGTCCAAAGGGCGTAGGAACTAATTCCGTCGGCGTTCCGAGATTCCGAGATTCCGAGGTATACGAATACGAGACCGCGAAGTATACAGTTGAAGACTTGAATTGCACCGATCAGCCTCGTTGATGAGGCTGGAAGTAGTATATGAAGCATGTCGGACATGATATCTCAATTCAGGATGAATAATAATCAAGTATAAAATGTGATATAAAACAGTACCTACGCAGCCTCGGAGCTTTCGCTCTCAGCATCGAATCCTTCATCATACACCTCCGCCTCCAATTCCTTGCCCTCAATCTTCAACTTCTGCATAGGCAAGAATACAAAGAGCATGCGGCACCACTCTGTATGACTGCGGTTTCGGAAAGAGTGTGCCGTGCCCCGTTGCACACTGACATCGCCACGGTGCATCAGGCGACTCGCACCTGAGTCCAATACCAGGTCGACCTCACCCTCAATGATGACCCCATAGTCTAAGCTGACGGTCCGATGCATCGGCATAGCCTTGCCCGGACGCAGATCAATGAGTCGGAAAATTGTTCCCTCGTCGACTGTGATCCCTGGCGGCTGATGCAGGAATTCGTCGTACATGGCAACGTCCGCTTCAGCGTCCGTAGAGGCTGGGTCACTGGTTGTAGCGTACAGCAGGGCTATCTCGCCATCGTCCCCTGCTGGAGTGGAGGGCAGGTAATCGGGGACTTGGGCATGGGAGAGAAATACCGCCTCGCCTTCGGTGTTGTGGGTAGTGATGTAGCGGCGGATATAGGGGAGGTCGTTCTTCTTGTGGGACATATTGAATTGATTGCATTGAGACTTTGTTGTTAGGATGAAGGCTTCTCGGTCGTGCTTTGAAGAGAAGAAGTTATGGTCACATCATGATGGCATCACGCTTGACCATTGCCACATCAAGTAATCATGTCGTGGCTCTTCACTCATTCGGTAGGGCAACATTAGTTAGTTCGTTGAGAAGGACAGTCCAGTCTGGCGTGTCTAGCTCAGCGTGAGCGCCGCCATCTATAAATTCGGCCCATACATCTTCCAGAGGAGGGTCGGAAGGAAGAACTGCCGAAGGGTCCAAAGTCGACTGTCCATCTGGACGTTGGAGCAGCGCAGTACTTCCAGTGCTCAAAGAAACGGGCGTCATTAAATCCGACCGCGAAACCTGAGACACAACATTCGAAGAAGCAATCGAATAATCCTCCCGACTCCGGGAACCCGGGCGTTTTTCATGCCTCCAATGCTTCCTCAAAATGGCCATCATGGCATTAATCCCCTCGCGCGCACTGGGTGAGGACTGTTGAGCTCGACCAAGCATGCGACACGCATCAAGAACCTCTGCTCTTCGCTTCTCGGCTAAAATATCATCCCAGTTAAAGCACACGTCTATGAGTAGGATCGAAGCTGCCATGAAGACATGATGCATGACAGACCACACAACAGAGCTATGAGGCGTGAAGACCGGTCCTTCCTCGTCCATCATGCGCTTTGTTTCAAGGACTCTGCGTGCGGACTGAAGGGACACCACATGCGAATAGGAGTATCGGGGATCCTTCGCCCCACGCACGAAGTAACCGCGGTGCAGGCGACAAAATCGAGAATGATAGCCCTGCTGCACCATGGCTCTTTGCCACGCAAACATCGGTCGGTCTTGGTAGAGCTGAGCATGTTGACGCCGCGAGCTTTGATCGAAGCGGAAGAACGATGGAATTTCCGACAGAATCTCTTGTAGTTTACGATCAAGCGCAAGTGTTATCTCATATGGTACTTCTTGACCGCGTAGATGATAGTGCGAGGTCTCGTCAACAATTTGGCGGCACATAACAGCCAATTTCAAGCGACAGAGGGGATAGGACATAGCGGTCGGGGTGGACATGGGATGGCCTTGGGTTTTGTTGATTTCATCGTCTTCAAGGTTGAGGGGCTCGTTGACAATCATGTGTTGTGGGTGTATCGAGTAGGTCCATTCCTGGGGCCCGCTCAGGAAGCCTATGAGCCTGGTGAAATTGTCAGTGATGTTCTGTGCTTGGACAAGGGATTTGAGCCAACCTACCAGTCGTATGCGACCAAATCCCACCACAGCCGGCGTTTGAGTTCAACATTCTGATTTTCAGATTGAATTGAAATGCGCTCGTTGGCAAATTGAGGAGAGTCGATGAGATGAAGCCTCAAACTGATTGCCTGGCTCACAGATGACCGAGGCAGAAACAGGGAGCTGACTGACGGAGGCAAATTCATGTTCGACAACTGGTGGCCGATTAACATAGTTGCTTGAAGGCCTTCAATGGTGGGATAGGAAACGTGGTTCGCTTGAATCAATGCAGCTCCAGATAGGAAAGTTGCTTCCCGGCTGATTTGCTCTGCGTAGTCCGGTGCATCTCTGAGGAGTTTGTAATATAACGCAGCAGAAGCGATGCTAAAAAGCAAAGCGGCATGTGCCAAGTTTATCGGTTTGTCGTGCATAGCACTCATATAGATGCCTTTGATTTGCTCCTCTGTCTGGGTTGGTATGATCAGATGATACTGGAAGTCAAGATACCTGCAATAGTATTGAAACAGACCCAACGCTTCTGCGAGGGGCGGTAAGTAGGTCGGCAAATGGACAGTTGCAGGGTTCTCTCGAGAAGCAATTCCTCGTCCAAACAGCGTAGCCGATTCTCCAGAAACAGCGGATTGCGATGGTGAAGCCTCATTGCCTCGATGGGATAGCTCGGCCCTCAGGGTGTCAGGCATAGCACTTGGGATCCGAGGTCCCATGACGATAGTCTCCAGCCAATCCACTGTCTGGAGAGGCTCGTTGTCACCCCGGATCTGTGTCTCAATGCTTTGTCGGGGGTTCCATCGCGCATTTTGGGCGAGTATACCGTCATCAACATTCCTTTCCTCAGTTTGACTGGGTTCTGTGGAGGCCCTGGCTCCCAAAGGAAGGGCTCCATAGCAGCAGGATAATTTCCGGACACGGCAACTGCTGCATGGAAGCGCCCTGTCGCACTTGAGCTTCTTCTTTCGACAGAAGTCACATGACACGGGGTCTTGTCGAGATGGCCGTTTCGGTGGGTTCCCAGCAGCGTCCCTAGCACTTCGTTTCATGGCTTCAACTGTGCGATAGACATACAGTGGATCGGAACTGTGCCTTGACGTGACATTTCCCCAAGGGTTAGGCTTGACCAAGATGCATCGATTGATGTCCGGGCAAAGGACAGTCAGCCCGGACTGTCCGTGGACCTTCCGGCGCTAACCCCGATTAGGCGATTCATAGATCGGACTCTCCGGACTACTGTTCACAGTGCAGCTTGTTGATTTTCATATAAAGCATGCATGTCCAGATCCCTAACAGCTGCTCAAAGGCTAGCTATTTCATTTCCTCACTCCGTGATGTCGAAAGATACAGAATATACGTGCGTGTCTCCTCTGACACCAAGGAAAACTCCTGACTCTGGCAGACCGCGAGCCTGGCTCGTCATCTTCGGTGCTTTCACTTGTGCTTTTTGCACTGTCGGCTTTATGAACTCATTCGGCATCTTTCAAGAGTATTATGCCAAAAACCAACTCGCCTCAGTCTCGACCTCTACGATTGCATGGGTGTGCGCCATCTCAGTTTTGTTCCTATTTGGCATATCTGTTATTTCAGGAGGGATGCTTGATGTTTTCGGACCGAGGGTAGGCTCTCATAGAATTGTTGCATTCGACTCAGACGATACTAAGCACTCTATCAACAGCTCATGGTCTATTCCGGGTCAGTGGGCATGGTCTTCGCGCTCATGATGATCTCTCTATGCCACGAATTCTATCAATTTCTACTTGCACAGGGTGTTCTGCTTGGCATTTCGATGGCTCTGACGACGTGGCCCATGCTTGCCCTAGTTGGACAATACATCAAGGTGAAGCGTGCCTTCGCGATGGGAATCGTTCTTGCGGGCTCTTCATTGGGAGGAGTGATCTGGCCCATTGTGATCGACAGACTCCTCAAGAATCCCAAAATCGGCTTTCCCTGGACCATGCGAATTGTGGGCTTTATCATGATCCCACTCTTCACCTTCTCCTGTGTGGCCGCGAAGTCGCCAGAAGCACCCGTTAAAAGCGTGGAAAATGCTGATGCCAAATACGTTGATACAAGCAACGCAGCTGATGGATCAAGGAAGCAACACAATCAAAGGGCAAATGCCTTGGAACTATACCGACAGCCTGCGTTGCAACTGCTTTGCCTTGCGATGTTCATCATCTACTTCGGCATGTTTGCGCCATTCTTCTTCACGACGTCCTATGCGGTCGAGATGGGATTTTCCACCACGCTGGCCTTTTATACTGTCTCCATCGTGAACGGTGCTTCATTTTTTGGTCGGATTCTGCCAGGAATTGTGGCTGACAGGTACGGAAAATTCAATTGCTGTATCCTGGCAACTATTTCTGCTGGTATAATTGCATTGTGCTGGACAAAGGTCACATCGGTGGCTGGCTTGGTCTTGTGGTCCGCTGCATACGGATTTGCTTCAGGGGTGAGTCTCCTCAGAGTGGTCTGCTATCCTGATACTAATCCAACGCAGGGAATCCTATCTCTTCAACAAGCTTGCGCTGCACAGGTCGCTACACCTAGCACTCTTGGCTTGGCCATTGGTAGTGTATCCGGCTCTGTTGCTTTGTCGTAAGATACTACCTCCTGAAACATAAGATGATGATGCTAACCTCACAGTGCGATGGCAAATGTGCCTATCAGCGGCGCTCTCGTTGAGAAATACGGATATCTCTCACTTTCGATTTTCTCAGGCTTGTCCTTGTTAGTTGGCGGTGTCCTCTTGATTGCAGCCCGACTAGTGCAAAGCCGAGAGCTTCCTGCGATAGTATGAAGCTTGTAGCCTGTACTGGTCCTTTGCATGTTCATGGGTCCAGGACGGTAAGATCACATTGATACGTGGGATTCTCCGTGGTTTATGGATGTAGAAAGATAGAAAATGACTTGAATAAAGTAAATAAATATCCTTAATTTAATGATAAACAAAGTTTTTTTTCTCTCGAGATTAACACAAACAGGACGAACAGGAGCGAATCTTCGTCAAACCTCATCCCATCATGCCAATTCCACGCCATGTACCTGGTGTGAGTGTACAGGATTCACCCAAAAGAACGGTAGCTTGGATTTATTTCCTCTCAGGCCAAGCGTCATATAGCCCCTCGAATATTGTCACATTCGAGAAGGTCGCCTCGCCCACACCGTTGTGGAAGAAGCTGATGCCGGTGGAGTTCGAGTACCAAGAGCGGGCCCAAGTACTGAGGGCAAAGCGTCCATTGGCGTAGACCTCGAGAACTCCATTGTCCAGGATGACAGTGAGCTCCAAAGTCTCAACCTTTTCCTTGCCGTCTTGAAGCACATCAAACAGACGGAGGCGACCGGCCTCATTTTCATTGGTAATACCGGCAGTCGTCTTCGAAGCGGCGCTTGTGTTCGTGCGGTCGACGATGATAGACTCATTAGAGAATTGATAATAAATCTTTGTGGACTCCAGGTCTGAGGACAGAATCTGGAAGCCGGACTGAATATCAGACTTACGGGCCGAGGCCGGGAAGGAGATGTTCGCGTTCAACACAAAGTACTTGCTTGCGGGCGAATTCTGGAAAGCCACATTTCCGGCCTTGGAAAGGGTTCGGCCTGACTCAGATGATGATTCGCCCGAAGTCAACGCACTGTAAGTCTCTCGGGCAATGGAGATTCCCATTGTCTCGAGATCGACGCTGTCGGAGCTCTCGCGAGCCACACGCCAGGACGACGGGGACTCACGAGCAAGCTTGTTATCCACGACATTGGGGATAGTGCGGACATTCAGCTCGCGAGGGAACAGCATAGTTCCGGTCCAGTTTTGCTGGGCATTGGGGAAGGTCTTGGCGAGTTCAAACTCATCTCCGGTGAGCCAGGTGTAGGTGATGAAACGATCGGGAGCACCACTCTTCTTGGATGCTTGAGAGCTGGCTGGCAAGATCTTTCCGGCCGCCGCGTAACCAGACAGACCCCAATCGAGGAAACCGGCCATAGTCGGGTTGAAAGTGACAGAGCCGTTGTTGGTGACATTTCCAGCAACCCACAACATATCATGGATCGAGCTGACTTGGGGGGTGACCGGAGCCAGAGAGCCCTCAGTTCCCAGAGTCACGAAGATCTCGCCACTGTCGCTGTATCCATTTTCGTTCAGACCAAAGATGTTACCAGTCTCGAAGTTGAAGCCCCAACCACCAGCCCAATCACCATTACCCCAGGTGGAATTCACGGGCTCGCTCCACCATTGTCCAAGATACTCCCAGTACTGGAAGTCCGAGTCGTGCTGCCGGTAGAGGAATTGGCAAGGACCGACATCGTGAACACCGCCAGAGATGGCGGTGTACCATGTGCCTTTGGTGCTGTTGACACTGGCATCCAGAGTGGGGTTCTGGAACACATAAGGATCCCGGAAAGCAGTCACATTGAGAGCAAAGGGGGGGTTGGGGATGACTGGGCCTTGGTTCAACTTTGTGAAGTTGTGGCCACCGTCATACGAGACCGCGAGAGATTGGGTTTCACTTCCGCGAGTGTAGGGGATCGACCAGTGAATTGGAAGGTATGACACGGAGGTATATAAGAGGGTGGGCATGCCATCGATTCCCCGTGGGATCACCGTTCCATCGAAGACCGCAAGGGGGTCATTCTTCCCTCCGGCGATGATCGATGGGTTGCCGTCGGGGTTGACATCTTTGTATGTGGCCATATCATCCGTTGTGGCCCCTGCAATCCCATTATGAAGCCATCCCACATGGAACAGCCCTGTCTTGGGATCGGTATACTGCATGCATGGGTCGCCGATCTTGCCAGATGGAGGCAGCGCGTGGGCTTTGGGTCTCCATGTATCAAACAACGAAGCATTTGCTAGGGTTGAAAGATTTGGTGGCGCCGCATTGTAGTCGATGGAAGCGTCACGACTGACGACGGTCGAGGCTACCTGGCTCGCCAGAGCAAGGGGAATTGCGACTGTTGGCTTCATGATTCCGATTGCCTGAGCAGAGACCGATGGGCAGATGCGGGACTTTTATACAAAGGGCGCTCCACATAAGTTTGGCCGAGATTTCAGTCGAGGATTATGGGGACAGGGCCAATGAAAGAGGCAAATACCCCAGTCCGGAGCATTGCAGCGATGCTCATTGCCTCTTTGGACGCATTCGGAAGTTCCCAGGACCGAGCGGCAAAACCGCGGGGAATCTCCGGATCGAGTTTCCCCGATGTATATGCAGACTCCCTTCGACTCCGTATTCCTGCAGAGCTCTGTTAGTTCGCGGTCCTGTTTCATTATGTCAAGGAATCCATCGGAAATCAATAAACAAGGAACACGGGACTTCCTGGCTCCATAATGTCGGAAATGGAAAAAGTGATAGAAATTGAACCCGAAGATTGAAAGTCAAATTATTGTATCGAATTTATTATTGAATCTCATCTCAATCTCGATCGACCCTTGGATTGCGTGTTTGATAAAATTTGCTGTATCTCTGTAGTGTCCATCCGCACTATAGAGCTTGCTTCGTCGAATACAACCGGATCGGCACGCCAAGCTCATGAGACATCGTCAGGTTAGACAGCTTGATAGGCTCTGTTCGAGGATGCGGATCGGCATTCTCAAGAGTATCAAAGTGCTGCATCAGACGAACGACGGTGTAGCTGGCCTCGTTAAGCGCATATTGCTCTGCAAATAGTCAGTGTGGATCACATATTCGCTTGAGCAGACAACTCACGGCCTAGACAGATGCGTGGTCCACCATTGAAAGGAAGATACTCCCAGCCGTGTTTCGCATTTTCCTCCCAGCGTTCAGGTCGAAATATACTTGCATCTTCTCCCCATAAATCCGTACGGCGATGCATGGCAAAGACACTATAATAAACTTGCTGCCCCTTCTTGACGAAAATAGGGGATTGGCCATCCTCTCCTCCACCTACCGGTAAGGAGGTATCTTGTGTTGCAACTCGGAAGTTCACGGGAACAGGCGGTTGAAGACGAAGAGCTACTTACCAGTCAGCGAATACTATTAACCGGACCGAGTCACTGACCTTCATTCAAGACATATCTCAGATACCGAATGTTCTTAAGCGACGCGTGGGTGATCTCCGCTTGAGTGTCATCCCCAAACTCTTTCAGTATCTCTCCGCGCAGTCGTGTCCAGACCTTCTGGTGCCTTGCTAAATAGAAGAACGTTGAGCTCAAGAGACTGGCCGTGGTGTCCCGCCCCGCAAGCAAGATATTGAGCATGCTATCTCGCAGCAACTTGGGATCGTCAGTCTCGGCCGCCAACGCCCGAAGGAAGATGTACCGCCCATCCGTGCTGTCTGCCTTGCGTTTTGACTCGAGGGCAATGTGGACATAATGATCAATAACCTCATGAACCTTCCTGTTGGCATCCTTGAATCCTTGGGGGTTAATAAACCAGTATAAGTTCTGTGCAATCACTCGATCCCTGATGCAACCTTGCGCGAGCTCAAAGGAATGTGCGAATCCCTTGGCATTGCCGACAGCCGAGTTTTGTAAAACACCAGAGGTTTGGGAAGGAGGTAGCATGCAGCCCACGGACTCGCCGAACAGGAAATGGGTGGCCGAGTCTAGGGTGAGCATGAAGAAGAGTTGCTGAACGTCGAACACAGATCGATCTTGTGGAACAAGATTCACCAGGTGTGATATGTGATCATTCAGCATGGATAGGTCGGCGACCTGTTCGCGCGAGAATTGAGGTCGCAGTAGGCCGCGGGCATGCGTCCAGCCTGCACCATCGAGTGTAAAAACGCCGTCCCCCAACAATGGATAGAATTGAGCATGGCGAACTCCAAGACAAAAGTCGTTGAATTGAGTGGCGAGAATCGCTTTGACATTATCTGGCTCGATGGTTGTGATGTAATCCTTGCCCAGCAAGGCTTGCTTGTGTGTGGTCCCGTAGCGCGCATACTCGTCTGCGATGAGTTCGATCCAGCGCTTTTCGCGGAAGGCTTTAGTCAATCTGTAGAAGGGCGCTATCCCAATGGTGCCCGGTGCGCGGTGTGCGGGCTTACAACCCCATGTCTTGGCTTGTTGGCGGCGGGAGATGAGTTGTGAAATCCATTGGAGAATGAACACCCCGACACAGAGACCCGCTAGAAAGATGGCAGGGCTCATGTTTACGGAAGATATAAGAGGTTGGAGTGGAAGACAACAAAGTCACAGTGTCAGGTACGAAGTACTCCATAGATCAATTGCCGATCTGCAGGCACCCATTGTGACATATGGTCACAGATTTCAGCAACTATTTGTGACTAGCCGACGCCCCTTGCATTCTGTGAAACGGGAGAGCAACACCTAGCTGAGTCTATCAAGTGAAATTTAATTGGTTTGAAGACACTGGGATATACTCCGTACTGCACCTCACCTGCCCCAGGGAAGCTTAATATCACAAATACTCCGTGCTTCATACAACACCAAATGATAAATCAAGATTGTCTCCTCCGCACTTCTGTTAGATATCCTATACATTATATTTAACAACATATACGTAGTATTGACTAGCAGGACTGTGTATGGGAGAAAACCAGGGCGTGGACGAAAGAGTACTCCGCAGTATCATTGTTTCCCTGCGCGTGGATATCCCATAGATCAGAAATGCTACATCGTCGCGTATTCGGGTACGGAGTACATAGATTGCAGTTCCCCACAGATACTACTAGGTATTTATCACTACCTACATCATATTCAGGACTATATTTTCAAAATTGACAAAAGATGGTATTGGCGGTTAAAACGTATGTAAATTGAATGTGCGAATTTGGGCAATTAGGCATGGGCCATGCCGCCCGGGGTGTTAGTGTGGGCGATATGTCACATCTGCCTCATCTAAACGCAGAGAGCGCAATGATTCAGCTGGCATCGGCCTCGAAACACTTGAGCCATTCCGTCAAAGCCTTCCGGAAGTATGCCCGAGATGTCTCCCCGGGCTCACCCGGGCGGAAATCAAAGCAATGCTCCGCGTTGGGCATCACATACCCAAACAGTGTGTTCTCGCTGGTCTGCACGCCGCACTGAGGGACTTCAGTCGTGAGCGTCACGTGAGGATCCGAGGATCCTGACGCAAGGGGTGAAAGTGTCCGCCACGGGTCAAACTGTCCTCCACTCCAATACACATTCGAAGGTCGAATCTTCCATCCGCCGGTCTCTGCATTAATCGCGTCAATGGCCGGCTGCTTAGGGAACAGTCCCTGTTCCACCGCGGCGGGGAAAGCGTGATAACAGCTCTCTTGGATATATTCCAGCGTCTGATACCGGGAGAGCAATGAGTGAGGGCCGAAGTTGTTGCTTTGGAAATATCCCCATTCGGTGCAGTACTGCCAGGTCCAGCTAATGCTATCCGGATCCACAGGTCCCTGACCCAAATTGCACATCAGAGGCTTACTGATCTCTGTCCTGTTGCAGTTGGTGTTGTAGTTCATGTTTGTGTACTGGACAAAAACCGGCCATGAGGCGTACCGATCTGCCGCGTACTTGTTGCCTCGAAGCTCCGCCAACCCGCCCGCGGGCGCCGGGGCCCCGGTGTCCAGGTCGGTCTCCATGTGCTCGCAGAACGCCCCGAGCCCGAGGATGCCCCCGTCGAGGCCATAACTTTGGAATATGCCATAAATGCCGGACAGCGCGGCAGTAAAGTCTCCATTACTGTTGACTTCTGCACCTTTTCCAAAGAATTGCTGTTTAATAGTGGCCGCAGTGATGGGGTTGGACAACTGTTCGTCGATGTACTCAAGGGCCGCTTTGATGTCACGGGTGCAGTTCAAGTATCCATTGGCGACCATGCCGTCATACACCTGGTCGAAATACACGCTCATATCAAGACGCGCCTCGACGGGCGCAGAGGACGCAAATGCCGCAAAGATGGTTTCCGGGTACTCATTGCGCGTAAAGGCAGATCGCATTCCGGCGTACGAGCCGCCGACCATCACCCAGGGCGTGGCATCTGGGGTCAAGGCCACATCCAAGTTCTTGCGGGTGAAGTTGGCTGCAAATACGGGGATATCAGCCAGGGCTTGCTTGTTGGTCAAGTATTGGAAATGTTCCGGCAGAGTCTCGTTGCTAACGTTGTATGGTAGCGAATCACCATAGTAGCTGTTGATGTCAGTCAAACTGCAAGGAGAACACGCCTACAGACCACTCACCGATGCTCCCAAACAATTCCGATGCCGTTGAATTCCTGAAGCATCTGTCCGAGGAAAGATGATGAGTTGCCCAACATTTTGGGACCAACTTCTGCGGCACTCGCCTCGCCAACATCATAAACGAAGACCGGTCCACCTGGCTTGTAAAACTCCTCGCTGGCCCAGTATCGGTTCAGATACTCGCCAAGCGCAGGGTTCTCGTGGTCAATTGGGAGCTACAAGTGTCAGCACAATGTTGCCAAATATGAGAAACCACCCTCAAGTCAAGCCCCAAGAGCCAACACGGGAACCTGTCACCTACTGAAACGTATTCTGCCTTAATGCTGGAGTTTGACTCAATGTCGGCAATGGCATGCATCGACGTCTTGGACCGTATCAGCTCATCAGGATGAATTCCCAATTGTGCCGACAACTTCAAGTCCCGCTTGAAGGAAGTATGGTGCAGCGCTGCGGCTGTACCAGACAGCGCGCAGAGAAACAGCGTTGGAGAAAAACGCATGGCGACAATCTACGAAACGATGCGGATGGAAAAATCAATGATCGACATGGGACCAGGACGTATATATGCAGTTTGTGATGAATGGGTCCCGATTTGGATAGTAAATGGTAAATGGTAAATGGTAAATGGTAAATGGTAAATGGTAAATGGGGTAATGGGGCACTGGAACATTTAGACATTGGATCATCGTCCCGAGAACAACAATCAGATCTCTCTTTCTGGTTGCATTCAGTCGTACATATTGTGTAGATCGGGGTCCGCCCCGGGTCCGAGACATCGAGTGCAGCTGCTGAGTTGAATGCAACCTTTCTCGGGCTAATTAAACATTGAGTCTAGTTTGGATAGTACACGTAGCCTACCCCTCTCAGGTGCTCCGACGTGCATTGCCCATTACCGTCAAGTGTGCTCAACAACCTCAGAAGACAGACTATATCCCCATCAGGCAGGACCATCAAAATCAGATGCATGGCTCGATTAGGCATTTTGGACCCTTGGTACACTGAAAGCAGACCCATGGACGGCGATCACCCGAAACCAACGGTTCTCGCCATGTGGGCTGGACTTTGTTTGGGATTCAGCGACTCTGATTGGCTGCTGCGGTCGGAACCAGAACAATACTCAGGGCCTTAATATTGTACTTCGTGACCTTGGCGGCAGTGAGCTTTACTCCATGCTGTCTTTTGCTGTCTTGAATTGTCTCTCGTCACCTCAGGTGTTGCCTAGCTGGGTCTTCAATTTCAGGTCTGGCTTCGGTGGCTTGCGGTCGGAATGTCGGCTCTGAGAACGGGGGAATGTTTGGTGTCGATCAGGAATGTTGATCGGTGCCAAGTCAAAGCATGCGGCTGCACTGCGCACACATTGAAATGAGAACCCGGGTGTGGCCCCGTCATACAGCCCCGATCCTCGTGGTTTTGTTCGATGTTCTCACGCCCTTCCACTGCCGAAGTCCGTTCACGGATACAGCCCCTGCCACAGCGCCTCGCACCGCCCTGAGCTGCCTATCCAAGTCCATATTCCTACAATCCATCTGTAAATGAGGCGAAGTCATGCGCTCGATTGCATAATTTGTGATATTCAGCGCTAGAAAAGACAGATGTACATGAAATGAGCCCATCCTCTATGTGGGCTCCGACCGGCTCTCTATATATCTCATTCCAAGGATCAACTCACTGACATATACATATCGCGGCCCGCAGTACTCCTATGAGCCCGGATGCCGTACCAGGTGGTTACACTGCATTGCCGTGGGCCTCAAAGGGAAAGTCAAGCGAAAGTTTTCGCCTCAGCACTTTTACAAGCCCGAGCCACACGATACACAGACGCAATAAAACTTGAAATCGGTCAGCGCAAAGGCCAAATCCGTTTTCCAGCCAACCATGCTGTATGTAGGATGTAGAGATCATGTACCTATCATCGGTTCGAGTCATATGCAAGGTCTCTCCGGCACAGGCCCCAGCCGTACAAGTAACTACCAACCTATTTGAACCCCAAAGCCCGACATGTCGAGCCTTGAAGCTCAAACTTCTTCACCGTCTTACTTGGAAAGGTGTCAGATCAAGAAAAACCACTTAGAGCATAATGACCGATACACATCGCCTACAAGACAAGGTCGCGATCGTGACAGGGTCCTCGTCCGGTCTCGGTCGCGCGATCGCGATCCGATATGCGCAGGAAGGTGCCAAATTGATATGCGCGGATCTAACACCCACGGCAAGGACACAGGAAGAAAGCTCGGTTACCACGCAGGAGTTGATAGTGCAGGCTGGTGGTGAGGTGTTATTTGTACAGACGGATGTGTCCGACGCAACAGCGATGGGGAGCGTCGTGGCCGCTGCTGTGAAGCAATACGGTCGACTGGATATGCAGGCCGTTATATTTACCCTTCAAGGCCCTTATCAATCATCTGACGTGTTTTTTTTCTTCTTTTAATACAGTCTTGTCAACAACGCGGGAGTCGCCATCGAAGCGCGTGCCCCGGCTGTGTTGCATCTGACCGATGAGGCGACCTGGGACACGACCATGCAGGTCAACGCCAAGTCGATCTTTCTGGGGTGCAAGTATGCCCTTACGCAGATGCTAGCCCAGGAGCCGCATTCGTCCGGTGACCGAGGATGGATTATCAATAATTCCTCCATCATGGGAATGGTTGGAGGGAAAGAGAGCCGTTTGTCAATGTTTCGAATTGTGTGGTATGTTCACTAACCATTTGGTAGCCTCCTATTGTGCATCCAAGGGCGCAGTCAGTAGTCTTACGAGACAAGTGGCATTGGACTACGCACCCCACAACATTCACGTCAATGCCTTGTGTCCCGGCTGTGAGTATCTTGTGTCTCCTGACGCCGTGGTTTGGCTAACGAGACCATAGTCATTCAGACTGCAATATTAGCGGAGGCTCAAACTGGCCTAGTTTGTCAGGAGGCGCTCAAGCGACGACACCCTCTGAAGGGACCTGGCTTACCGGAGGATGTTGCTCGCATGGCTGTGGTGCTAGCCAGTGATGATGCCAATTGGGTCACTGGCGTATGCCTTCCGGTTGATGGTGGATATACCGCTCGTTAGACAAATCTTGGCATATTGAGTTGTTCGCCGGCTAGGAATTCAATTCAAGTGATAAAGCTGAACAGATACGATGTGCAGGACTCGATATGCAGGACGTAGGTTAGTGGGGTTGAAGCTCACAGGACTCCGGCGGGGGTTTCATTGAGGTTCGGAGTCCGATGCAGCGTGAAGACCCCACATACAGTTGACACTAATTTCAATCGCCCGAAAATTCAATTGCGTCGCACGATGTGGTACCTGCAGAACGCGCTATAGTCGGAGTCCGATTCCCTGGCCACAAAAGATCTTCCGCTGCATCCACGATTTCAATCGGAATGATCAAGGTATGATATTGATCCTTTGTTCCATCTTTAGTACAATCAGCCCTGGGGATATGAACAATTTGATTGCTAAGAGAGTGTTGAAAGAAACAATTTTCTTTCATCGCACACAATGAAGCACATAACTTTGGTCATAATGATATAAAGAGGTTGTTCCCGGACGCCCAGAAAAAAAAAAAAAAAAAGAAAAGGAGATGATATATATCCATTCCATTTGACATCCCACAACTACAAGGTGAAGAATCAGACAAAATGGTTTACCAGCCCAAATACCAGGCTAGCATCTTCATCAGCCCTTGCGGACGATGGATACCCGATCCTCACCATTGCCGCAAACAACACTGCTGGATCACAGCGACTCTTCCAGACGAAATGTCTCGAGACTCCCACACTGTCGAGCAAATCATGTGTCATGTATACCAGAGGATCAAT
Organism: Penicillium olsonii; assembly: GCA_911174995.1. NCBI lineage: Eukaryota > Fungi > Ascomycota > Eurotiomycetes > Eurotiales > Aspergillaceae > Penicillium > Penicillium olsonii. Next base: position 198,874 of record CAJVNO010000077.1, read on the forward strand.
AACGGTCGGGTAAGTATAGACAGTGAGCCACAGCATAGTCGGGGTCTTCGATGTATCTCCTTGCCCATCAGGTGGGATAAACCATACCGACAAAGCGACAGTGCGATTTTGGAGCAAGCTGTATCTCTAGTCGCCTGGTGGATTGATCAGATACGAGCAGGCCGACTTTCAATAGATCGGCATATGATTTTTGAGGCCCAAGGGCCATGTAGAGCCAGCGAAGAAAGCCTGTTAGAGGTACCCCAGTCTTGGGGAAAGCCAGCATATACTGGGTGGCTCTGAATGTTCATTTGGTGTTGGGTTGCAGGAAGCCATTGTATGGGAGTCGAAGCGTTGATAAAATGTTATGCCGTCAACGATGGCACGCTGGGACACCTACAACCTGTCTGCCTCGTCACACTGCTATCTCACAGTCCTAATTCACTAGTTATTATCTTAGCTTTTGCGACACATCAAATTGAGACTTCAAAATAAGATCAAGGGCTGCATTTCGTTATTTATCGTATTGATCCTTTGGTCCACTCAAGCACCCTCTTAGAGCCATTCTTGCAATGTCACCGTTTTGTTCAAAGGAGCTCTGTTTCCACTTTTTGACTAGCTGGTACCGGAGTGCATCCAATCTGATCGATCGCCGATTTCAATCTGTTGCTCTTCCAACGTCTGTGGATATTCATGGTGTGTCTGCAATCGGGACTGAATTTCATCATGGAATGCCACTTCGAGTTTGAAGATTTGACACCTTAGCGACGTGGAGCAGACTTCCTTCCCCGGGACTGTTTTCCCCTTGGCTTATCGCTTGTGGCTTCCCACCCTTCAGGAAAGGCTGCTGGGTGATCGGGGCATCTTTCGCAAATTCGGTAGTAAATGCCGTTGCACTCCACAGGGGCAGTACATCTCGTCCATCAAAATCACACGATTCTGCCGCGCAGTCCTCAACGTCATGGATGCCCATTGAATGTTGGCATTCATTGTTGGGACAGAATCCCTCTAGCCCAGAGCTGTGGCTCATCTTGCTTTAGTAGACGTCAGATATGTTGTTCTATCACTTGTCGAAGATGGAGTGGTTTCAGACTCTCAAGGGCTACCTGTAACTCCGTACAGAAGAGTTAGCATCCCTTTTTCTCTCCCTCGGCAAAAGTGATGATTGCATAGCTGGGAACTCACCTTGTTCGAAGTTTTAAGCACTTATGCTTGAAAAGAGCAGTTCTTGTCTTGCTGACTGGCCTTGATCAGTTTCTGTCAAGGCAACGGAGTATGACTGGGGCTTTCTTACTGTTGAGAAAGCAGTATGACGAGGGGAGCTGATAGGTAATCTTTGAAAGGAATGAACAGCGATAGCATAAAGAAGATGAGATAGGAGTCCTTCTTCCTACCTATCGCCTTTGGATTTATCAGCTGGCCTGTCGTCGGCTCACAAATAGGTAAAGGGCCGTAGTGGAAGACTCACGTTGCTTTGACAATACAGCAACCTTGAGTGGGTGAAGTTATCAACGATGCAGTTGAGTAGAAAGTAGAGGCATAAGTGGGAATTTACTTTCTAAAGAGTAAGTGAGAAGATATAGAAAGAGGTACGATAAAGTAGGTAAGAGGAAAGAGCAATCGAGAAGGTTGGCATGACAGTATGCAATCCATGTGGCCTTTGCAGTATAGAATCAACATTTAGTAGACAGAATAAGATGCTAACTAAATATAAATACCACAAATGTGAATTAATGCTGGCGCGGTGTAATTATTCAATATCGCTGTGATGACTCGGGAATCCGTTGATCACCCAAGTGCCAATGAAGATTTGATACTCATAATGCGGAACTAACTGTGTTCGTGAATTGCTTGTACATAAAGATGCGCAGCATAATAGTGTAGCACCTCAAATGTCAATCGAGTCAACCCATGATTGAACTCGGGCATGAGACTCGCTATCATATTCCTCCTCATCTTCGTTTTCGATTGGTTCGTCCCTTGCTCGCCTCTTCCATGCTTTTTTGATCCAATCATCTTGGTAAACTGGCTCGGAGGGCACACCACAACCCTTGTTGAATAGCCAGATGAAGCTTTTGAATGAAGCACCTTTGGACGCTTTTTGATAATCGTCGAAATCCTTCTTCTCAAAGGTCATCTGCGTGGCTTTCTGAATTACATCAGAGAGGCCTTCAGGCACCGGCGTCATAAGATCCCTTGAAAATCCATAATCATCCAAGAAAGACCCGTCTTCAAGGTGCCATCTCCAATGGTCATATTGATACTCATGTCGACGACAATCGAGATGTAAAACAATTTGAATATCACAGTTTTCCGAAAGAGACTTCCCACAGGGCGCCCAGCCCCCAAAGGGTCTGTTGTCAAATTTCCAATCCTCGGGATCAGTCGTCGGAAGGTGAAGTAGGCGCCAAAAATCTTGTCTCGCGATGTATTCCGAGTCCTCACACCTGTAAGGGCCCATGCCCGGAAGGTCATGAAAACATTGAGGACTGCCGGTCCAGGCAAAAGCATGCTGGTCTACTGGGAGTTGCCCGGACCCAACACTTGAAATTATTTTCGGGCTCAGGCCGCCGATGGCAGCTCCGATGCACAATGCACCAATACTGGGGCGGCGTAGAGCGCAAAGCAGAGCAAGGACTTCTTGGTCATGGGCTGTTTCTTGGTCATGAGCTGTAGTCGTTGACGAGTTGGTGGTGACTTCATTCAAAGCCGGATGTAGCCATGGACTGACGAGATTGCAAGGGACTTCAGGTTCCCAGAATGGCCCACAGAGAATCGCGAACATCCGTTCTGGGGCGCAGCTCAAGCTAATGTAGTATTCAATGTCGCCGATATATCCTAGCCACGCTTGCGGAATACTCCTCATAGAAAAGTTTGGATCTTCCTTTGGTTTCTTTGTCGTTGGCGATGGGAGGTGAACGCCTCATCCATAGTAGCCGTGGGCGGGAATCATCAGAGCTGCTGCTAGAGAAATTGGGAACTGACTTCCTAGGTCGTGTAACAGCGCAAATTCAGACAGCACTTCAAAGGCTCTTTGTGAGGACAGAGGCGTGGAGACCGAGCCAGACGTTGGGGCGTTGTGTTTGATGGAAAACGCCCTCTCGCATTCTCGAGAGATACACCACGGGGCCACCCAGAAAAGAGATTCGTCTGTCACAATTGCCTTCCAGCCTTTCTTTGGGGCAAGTATCGCGGACCACCACCGAGCAACATCGTCATCCACTTTCCCGACATCGAGGCTTGATGTGGTTGAAGATTCCACGCAAGTCCCATGGTCGTATTGTGCCTGGGATTCCGTATATCCCAGAGACGCACCCTCTCCTCGGAGTTCGATGAGGCGTGCAGAAAGGATATAGCACCAGCCAAGAGTGAGGATCCCTATGCAATTCATACCTGTATCTCTCTCGTTCGTAGCTCCGGCCCACGTGGTGAAGACTTTGCCATCAAGTTTGACCGGGACGGATTTCTCAACAGCGAGGTTCATAAAGGCACTCTTTGACACTTCCGCTTTGTGTCTGTCGCAGTCTCCATGGTTCGATACTTTCCAGATGGATGAGGCTTCCATCACAAGGCTTGGTCCTTGATCGAAAAGTTCCTTTGGCCGTGCCTGAAACCTGGGGACCCTGCGAAGAGAATTCTGAGGGTCTACGAAATTTGGTAGGATCCCATGATCTCGTTGAGCAACGGCCACCGATGCGAGGAGAAACCAATATTTCCGGCTTCTATCCAGCGCTTCGTCAAGCTCCTTCTGGTTTGGTTGCGCGAAATCATCCTCGATTATCTGCCATTTCCTTTTATCAGCCGGCCGCTGTTTATTTGGAATCTCAAACTCCACCTACCGAGAATAATTGCGGGGGTTGCAAAGCCTCATGATAAGTCTCCATTTTGACGAACGTGGTAATGGAACGTGGTGATGTGAAATCAATGATAACTAGAGGAGGGTTGGAGAAGCCTCTCAGTAGCCACAAGGAGAGAAAAGCGGTGTTGATGTGGAGAGACGCGAATATGCGTAAAGACGCACAAGTGGCCAGTCGAGTTGATGCCGCCGCTCGGTATGCGAACAGAGCTTATTGTAGCAGCAAGTTAGGGTGAGGTGAGACACAGAAGAGAGTTGATGACCAAGAGATCAGAGGGAGAGGAAGTGTGAGAGAGATTAGAGAGAGATGCATGAGAAGGTTGTCGGAAGTTGGAACTACATCCATGGATAATATGTGGCCTGAAACATGAGGCATCCAACACAGGTGCTGAACTGTCACTCGAAGTCCATCTCCACGGCCAATCCAACATTCTACTACACTTCCTGCTTCGTTGCTCGCACTATTTCAGGGTTGCAGTACACTCTTAAGTCAAGACTTTCATGAGATACATGGTTTCAGCCCCTGGGCTCGATGCCTTGCTCTCTTTCCAGTCTGTCGACTTTATACAGGTGCTCCGGTGGAAAGAGTACTCTACAATTTTGACAGCAGATCGATTCTACTGTACTGATGGAGCCAGGACAGTACAAGTACAGTGGCATGGCTCGATCCATCTGTCAAGCATTGCCAAATGAAGGTGAAACACCAAGCCACGGCCCCACCGGCTATAGATTTGGTCTTCAAAATGGATCTCTATAATCGTCATGAATGCAGATCATCGTCGATCCCGACGATCAATTCATCCCAAGGTCCGCCCCAAATTCTTTTCGCAATCCACAATGCAGGGGCAAAGTCTGATTCGCGTGTGAATTGCCTAAATACGAATCAAGATGATTGTTTTCACTCGACACTATCTCCGCCTGCAGCCCGGACCGCTACGTGAGAGTCTAGCATCATGTCTACCTCCGATGAGTCCGACGCGAAGGTGATTCTGGTCGATTTCGACGGTGATCACCCTCAGGACTGGCCGGCCCCGCGGAAATGGATTGCCATGGCTACTGTTTCGATCCCGCTGTTTCTGATGCCGCTGTCGTCCACGATCACGACGCCGGCAGTTACTGGCATCGCCGATGAGTTCCATATCACTTCGCCCGTGACTGGACCATTGGCATTGTCGTTATTCCTGCTCATGTACTCCATGGGTCCCATTTTGCTAGGGCCTTTCAGTGAACTACATGGTCGCTGGCCAGTGCTGCAAGCTGGAAGTCTGTTCTATCTAGCCTTCAACATTGGTGCTGGTTTCTGCACGAGTATGACACAACTGTTGATCTTTCGCCTTTTGAGTGGAGTCGGAGCAAGTGCTTCACTGGCAGTGAGTTAAATTTCCATCTGTCGTTCTCCAACGTATCTAATGTCACCAGGTTGGGGCAAGTATGGTCGGGGATGTTTTCCGCAAAGAGGAGCGTGGACTGCCCGTTGCCCTGGTTAGTCTCGGCCCCGTTCTGGGATCCTGCCTGGGTCCCTTGGTCGGGGGCTACATTGCCGACTATACCACTTGGCGCTGGGCATTCTGGTCCACCTCCATTGTGGCTGGCTTGTTTCTGGTGGTCTGCCTGATCGCTGCGCGCGAGACATACGCCCCTATCTTACTGCTTCGCAAGAAGAAGTTGCTCATTGAAGAAGCAATCAGCCAAGGAAGATACCGCGGCCACGTCTGGAAAACACCGTTCGAAAAAGACGAGACCGTTGGCCAGCTCTACCGTCGAACGATCTCCCGGTCTCTGTACTTCCTTGGGACACAGCCAATCATCCAAGCCCTGGCTTGCTATTATGGCTATCTCTATGGAATAGTCTACCTGCTCCTTTCCAGCTTTTCAGACCTCTGGACTGAACGTTATCACATGAGAATCAGCACAGGCAGTCTGAACTACATCGCACCTTGCATCGGCTATGCGATCGGTGCTCAAATCTGCGCTTTCCTGACTGACCGCGTGTACCGGTACCAAGTGTCCCGGAACAACGGGGTAGGGAAGCCTGAGTTCCGACTTCCCATCATGGTGCCAGCTTCCCTGCTGGTCCCTATCGGTCTCTTTATCTACGGCTGGACGGCGGAGAACAAGACACACTGGATTGTGCCGGACATCGGCATCGCACTGCCACTCATGGGAGCGACAATTATCTTCCAGTGCGTCAGTGCATACCTCCTGGATACTTTCCCTATCTATGCTGCCAGCGCGAACGGTGCTGTTTATATCGTGCGTGGATTGACAGGATTCGGATTCCCCTTGTTCAGCCCAGAAATGTACGCCAAGCTCGGATACGGTTGGGGGAACAGTCTGCTGGCATTTTTGGGTTTGCTGATCGGATGCCCCATTCCTTTTATTCTCTGGAAATATGGAGAGAGGCTGCGAGCCGTGAGCAACTTCGCAGATCAGACAAAATAGGTAGATTGAAAATCAGAAAGATGAAATTTAATTAAGAAATATCGGACTAGTTACATCTAGCTGAGTACAAGCCTTCCAGCTCTGGCTGGTCATTCATTCGCACAATTTCCTGCATCATGTCGTAGCAGATCCTCTCACTCACATAGCTATCCTGCTGATAGTCTTTGTGTGAGCGAACAAAATCCCTCATCCAAGTCGCTGGTGTGGGACTCTCGCCACTCGCACGTTGACTGATCAGGTCAAGATAGGGCAAAATCCTGGCCTGCTCTGTCGGGGGCATCTTGCTGTAATCCAGGTAGTATCGCACAATGGGTACTAACCCCGGGAACCCGTGGTCGTCTGCCTCCCCGTTGAAGATCTCATTGGCGGTCATGAGAGCAACGTCTCCGGTCGACCCGTCTTTTCCATTCAAATGGTTGTCTTTGCACATCGATCGACGAGGCCTGATGGAGTGTGGTGGACCCGACAACCACCCATGTCGACGGAACCACATCTTCGACTGACGGACGGCATCACGGTTCTTGGCGATGTCCATCGACTCGCCCACCCTGTCGATTGGGATGTAAAAATTCAGCTTGAGGTCCACAATGGCTCTGGATAGAAGGTATGTGAAGATCGCAAACGCAGCATTCGCCTTGTCGGTGAGCTGGGATTCCATGGTGCGAAGCTCAACGCACCAACCCGGTCCGTTGTCAGATGTTGGCGGTTTCAACCGAACTGCGTACCATGTGAGGCCGTGAAGAAGTTCGAAAAGTCTTGTGTTGGAAGTGTTATCTTTGCCCATATCTGCTTGTGTGAGGATGAGAGGGTCTCGGGAGAGAATAGACGCGAAATGTGTGGCAAGGCATTCGTCCATATCTCCGTCTAGAAGACGTTGCTTGATAGCCGGATCTATCATCTGGGATGGGCAGCTGTCAACACCCGGCGGCTTCTCCGAAGAAAGATAGGTTCTGTTCCAGGTCCAGCGGGGGTGCTGTGCGAAATAGAGTGAGAAAAATAGTCAACAATCTGATGGGGTTCACTTACAGTTATCTCGATCTCCTCTGGACGACGGTCGTCTAGTAAGTCACCAAACCGCTCCCATCTGACATCGGTGTCGGACAAATACCCCTTCCAAATTGGAACTGCAGCAGTCATAGCTAAGAAGACAGGCGCCAGGGGTACCAGTTGGTCGTGCAGCCACCGTGCATCTGCTTGACTTGGTGCTTGCATGGTTGCTTGGAGACTACAGGAGCCGATACCAACCTCCAACTCATCTAGACAGAGATGACCCTCGATGTTCTCGCCAGATCGGGAGACATCATGGAACGGGGTGGGTGTTTGGGAATCCCGAAACACGGGAATATTGGTCTTCTTGTGAGTTTTCCTCCTCTGGAAGACATTTTCGGGCAGAGTTTGATACCGCGGAAGAGAGCACAGTGAATATTCTTTCTTCTCTTGGCCGTTGGGGGTCGTCCATGGACCATCGGCTCCCGTGCGAGGGAAGAAAGACAACGAAATCGTGTGTTGATTCGAAGACAGATGGTTTTCGATAATCTGGCGTCTGGTTCAGTTCAGGTCAGTGGTCTTTTGACAATGTCTAGGACACTCACCGTCGCTTCATGTTTTCTTCGACTGTCATGAGGTCCTCGATCTTTCCCGTGTATGGCTTTGCTGGGGTGGCTTCCACGACATATTTGACGCATTCCCATTGCAGAGTGATGCTGTTATTTCATTAGTGATTGGGCTTTCTGTCAGGACGGGCATGTACTGACGGATCACTTTGGCTGGCTGCACTCTTCTCCCATTGGCGAATCACCTTCTCCTGGTCCAGCAGCAACGTTGCCCGCTGGGTATCAGGGTTTACATCCACCAGGCAGAACTCGATCTGTGAAGTCCCAGTTAACGCTGTTCGATCTAGGTAGTGGACTACCTACCTCATCGCCCCACGATGCGACACTGTCAGTCCGATCCCGTTGTTGACCCCAAATACAAAGGAGTTGCTGAACATTTTAGCCTAGATCACGGATTGAATCACTGAGGGGAGCTTACCTCGGTGGCCCATTTCTGAATATTTGGCGCGGCCTTTTCGGTCTGTGTCCAGCCAATGGATGATCCTTCGACCCTAAAAAGATGTCAGTTCGGCCCTTCATGAGGCGTCGACACACTTACGAGAGCCCCATTGTAAATTCTAGTACAGTATACCGGTGCAGGATGGAAATACTGAGCTTCCAAACTGAAGATATCGGACCATTTAAGATCCACTTGCGATCTGAACCGCACACCACGTCATGTTAATTCGGACGATCTGCGACGATCATCCACGATGGTTCGCGGAATGCAACTAGCGTGGCTCTGTCGCCTCCACTAGGGCCATACGGCCTTTTCCGTTGCCTTCTAACTTTCTAGGTCCAAAACCTGATGCAAGGGGGAGTATGACGCGTAGTAGAAAGGGGGCAAACCACTTATATATCCTTGACTGAGCCGGGCTTCGTGACTGGACGCCTCAAACATCCCCGGGAAGCCATGAAGCTGTACAGCACAGGGTTGCCCTTGTCCGCGTACCCCTGAATGTTGGTCTCTCGGCAGCCAAGCCACTGGCGATCTTGTTTCACTACGGAGTACGGAGTATTTCGCACAGAATGTAGCCAAGCCCACGACGTAATCAGCGACGACGAGCTTACACGGCAGGCATTTGAACGCTCAGCTGGTCTGTGTACCAGCCTTTGATGCGCAATCGACGGCATTCATCAATCATTCCAGGGTTGTTTCAATCGCGCCAAAAGACTGCAACTGAGTGGAGGATATGTTGGCTCCGCTGATTTTCTGAAGATCTCGAAAGTCCACAATTCTACAGCTCGATCCCGCAGATCTTCGGACGAGGTCCGTGGGGAGCTTGGAAGACTCGGAAATATTTAAACTCATTATAAAACAACAGCACAGTGTTGTAGGCCTGTCTGAAACAGCGCAGCGACCATACAATCGAAGTTCATCTCCAGGGCTGCCTGTGTGGATAGTAAATTTCCGCCACTTTCAGGCCATGCCGCCTCTTGCCTCGAGTTACAGCTCATGACTAGAAGCCTTGGAATGGACATCATGTAATCTGTGTTTTCAGTCCATTTTTTAGATCAATTCGTGAAGCTTGAGGTATTGCATGAGAAATTTCATTCCAGGGGCTTGATCACCTGACCATCTGACCGCTTGCCTTTCTTTGTTTCCGCACTTTTCTGCTGGTTTAAAAATCGAGTTCATTTTTACGAAAAGCGTACAATTCTCGGGCTTGTTTACAGACTCGATCATGTTATCATATTCAAAAGATGAAGATTACAAGATAATTTTAGGTCCAGGATTGCTTCAAGCTAAAGACACTGCGCGGGTTAACGACAAAAATAGAACAAAATATCCCTTAATCCATAATCTACTAGGTACCTAGGTAGGTACTATGTCAAACCTTCCAAGTTGAAGATATGCTGGCTATGCTTCCAAGGTTGTGGAATATATATTGGGAAAACTACCAGGTAAACCTTGAACTTTGGAATGACAAAATCTGTGTAACTTCATGATAAATCTAGTATTTCTCTTTGATGTAAGTTCACTGAAATTGAACTCTGGTCAACCGAGGCCTTCCTCGATCATCAAAGAACACAGTTGAATGCCAGTGAGATTAAAGATAGGTTGCTATTGTAAAAGACCCGGAGAATATATCCGAATTTGGGGGTTCAACTTGCATTTTTCCGGAAAATGCCCAGGTGTCACATGATCGAGACGGGTCCATCCATCCATGCCCAGGTGGATGAGATCCATTTCCCCTCTCGATCGACCCGACAAGTCGAATGGAAGTTTTCCTTCCAAGCTTCAGGCATTCGGCTAACACGCAGACAGCATGGGAAAGTACCTCGCGTTTTTCAGGATTTTGTGCTTCTATTTCCCATTGACAAGATGGTCGCGAGTAAAGCCATGGGATGAGATCCCACAAGACTTGTAATATCTATTCAAGAGCCTGAAATGTGACTGAGCTCATTTCGTCAATTTTATAGTCTATGGAGATTTCATTGGAATATAACCAGTTTAATATCTCTTTCCTGAAGATCCCCTGCCATGCCAACAGTGCTACTCGTCATTATTCACAGCGAACTTCGACTTTTGTCGAAGAGACGCTGCATGCTTCATGAACAAAAATGGAACCGGAAGTGCAAGGCACGAGATTCCACCCAGAAGGCTTATCGCTGGACCAACTCCCATGGTATGCGCCATAGGTGCTGCCGCAACTGGCAAAGCACAGGCGAGCACAGATCGGAGGATGGTGTTTGCAGAGACAGCGCTTGCAGCGTAGGGTCCGTATGTGTCGACGAGGAAGTTCAAGCATTGCTGGAAGACTAAAGTGAAACCAGCCCCAATGAAGCCTGCATGTCGTATCGAGCTCATAGTCAGAATGCATTGTTCACCAGGATAAAAGGCAAGGTGGAAAGGAAACCAAAGAGAGAGCGAGAGAGAGAAGGGCAAATCGTACCTGCTGCAACCACGGGCAGAGGCCACGGGCATTTAGGAGCTGCCGTCCAGGCAAACCAGAAAAGTCCAGTTGTGAGAAGGACGCCGCCACAGACAAGCGGCGGTAAGCGAGCCTCGGGAGCAGCCTTCCCATGATTCCTCTGGGCTGCACGTTTGTAATAGGGCTGGAACAGAAAATTCATCGGAGCGGCGAGAATGACACCTATGAGGATCCCGAGAAACGTCAAGGAGGATGAGATAAGAGACCATTGACGTTGCTCTCGAAAGACTATTGGGAAGATTTCGAGGGTCAAGTAGATCAAGCTGTAAGTGAAGGACGCATACAGCGCCATACAAGCCACAAGGGGCTCAGTCAAAAGCATTCTGTTATCGTCCGTTAACAGTTTGCCAAATACAGGACAGAGTGCTGAGTGCGGTATGATAGCAACCCGTTAGACTTACCTCAAGGGGCGACCCAAATACTTCGTCAGCAGGTTGCCCGCATCGATTTTTTCAATCTCATGCGGATGCCAGTATCGCTGATCATCGGTGCTCCTGCGGAGTTTCTGCGCCTTGCGCTTGAGAAGAACGGGCGCAAAGGTCTCAGGAAGGCAGAAGAAACATAGCAGGCACAGAAAAAACACAATGATAGCCTCAATGTAGGCAGTCCCTATGGCTGTTAGCAAGAGTTCATACCATATATTATGTTTTAGAGAAAGCAGCGTGAGATGTAGGGAACCTACAGCGCCAGCCCATGCCTGGGCGCATGACTACCGCTGCACCAATGATTGGGCCCAGAGTTGGACCCCCTGAGATGCAGATGGAGACAAATGCCATGGCGATTCCTCGAGCCTCCGGGGACCAGATGTCGCTCAGTGCAGCGGGAACGTTACTGATCGGTGCCGACGCGAATATTCCACCAACAAACCGCGTCAATAGAATACTAGCAGCATTTCTGCTCACTGCAGTACCGATTGTGAAGCAGCCCATTACCAAAAATGGGGGAAGCATCCCGATTCGACGACCGTAAACCTCGCTGATGGGTGCCCAAAGCAAAGGGCCGAACGCCCAGCCTAGTCAAGAACTTCATCAGCCACGTTTGTCGAAGTGTCAGAGTTCAGACCCCTAATTTAATGGGGGCAAATGATTCGGGGGTGGGAGGGGGGGGGGGGGGGGGGGGGGGGGGAGGGAAAGGCGAGGGACGGGAGAAGCAGGAGGACCAAAGGGGACCGGGGGGGGGAGTGAAGCACATGCAAGAGGCAGGACTCATGAGGGTGGTAGCGATG